>PVJX010041403.1:0-14675 GCA_004027295.1 Dolichotis patagonum
AGTTCCTCCAACAGGGCCTGTTGGGTGAGTCCTATATTCTTTCTGGGCTAACTAGCCTAGAAGTATTGATGTAGGGCAGCTCTTAGTTCCTGTTGTTGTTATATCTTCAGGTTGTTGCAGATCTCCCTGGCTATAGTGTTCGTGTCAGCTGAGGCCCTATTGTGTCACTGGGGGTCTCATAAGTTCTTTTAATTTTCTCTAAGTTGGGGGGGCATTATTGGCACACTCCTCAACCTGTCTGATGTTCTCTGTGTGGGGGAGGGGGTTACCCACTCTCTTGCCAGGTTAGCCAAGGTCTTACAGTTGGAGGGAGTTTCACTTCCACTCCTATTTACCCACTGCAGACCTCTATTTTAGGGCCTGCTGAGGTCTTCTGTTTGGGTGAGGGGTTCCTGAGTTTCTCATCCAGCCAGCATGGTAGTCCACTGTAGTCCAAGGTTCCAATGTTCCTGGTGGGAGGCGGGCCCAGCAGCAGTGGTCCCAGGCAGCTCAGGCCTGCAGCAGGCTTCCACGATGTTCCTGGTGGAAGGGCGGACCCAGCAGCAGCAGTCCCAGGCAGCTCAGCCTTGTGGCGTGCTTACCCGCTGGTCTTGGTAGAAGGGCAGTCCCAGTAGCCACAGTCCCAGGCAGCTGAGGCCTTCAGCGGGCTTCCTCAATACTCCCAGTGGAAGGGCGGGCCCAGCAGCCATGGTCCCTGGCAGCCCAGGCCTTCCACGGGCTTCCTCCATGCTCCCTTAATGCCCTCTTGAGGGAAAACTTACTAGCTAGGAAATGGTACAAAAGAAACTTCAAGAATAATGGTAAATTCCTACTTACTGTGTAAAATTAAGCCATATACCTATATGAGTTTTATCTTTCTGAAATATATTTTATGTATTGTACAAATGTTAACATCAATAAAAGTTTTGAAATGGGAGCTGGGGATACAACTTAGTGGTAGAATCCTTGCCCAGCATGCAGAATTCAGGCCTCCACCCCCAAAAAATATTTTAAAGCATGCTCTAAGTTTTTAAAACACAATGTATATATATAGATGTTTATTGCAGCATTGTTCATTGTGGAGAAAAAAAAGCAGTTATGAATGCCCATCTACAGATAAATGATTTCATTAGGTTATTACACACCACGAATTATAATACAGTCATCTAGAAGAATAAATCAGAAAGATTTCCATCAGGTATTTTTGGGTGAAGAAAATGAAAGTTGCAGAAGAGTGTATATAATATTGTCCAATTTTATTTAAAAAGACAATATGCTAAATAATGTGTGTATTTTTCTGTTTTCTGTATAAGGCTATATGGGCATGGAAAGAAAGTTAAATAATGTTGAGTTACCTAGTAGCAATGAGCACTAAGATTGGTAGAGAACAGAAACCAAGTAAGTTGAAAACAAGGATTTATTATCTCACAGTGGGGTAGTGCACAGAAAGAAAACAAACTCAAGCAGCTAGACTTACCGCAGAAAACAAAGAAACTAAAAGCTAGGGGACTCCAGCTTCTGATGAACCAGGCAGAAAGATGTCAAATCTGGTTAATCACACACCATAGCTTACAGGTAGGCACTGTCTTCCTTATTTTCCAATCCAGAGGACTATTTTTATCAACTATTTCCTCAATGCAATTTTTAGCAGCTTTAGAAACTTTTTTTTTACAATAAATGAATTTTTTATTAGTACAAGTTTATAGTACAAAATGATCACATTCCTTGTGGGAGCTGGTACATGTACATAACATTTTAATAGAAATATTTTTTAAAAGAAAGGAATTTCACTTTATCCCATTTCTTAAAGTTTGGATGACTTTTTAGAGGTGAAATCATTGACTGGGTGTTTACTGTTTGGTTCAACCAGAAAATAGTGGGATATGGAATTATGGGATGCGCTGATCTTAGGTATCAGTTTAACATTCCATAGGTGGGGGAATTAGTCTTATATACTACAATATAAAGCATACTGAATGGCAGTGTAGAGTCACACTCATGCATTTAAATGTCTTGAATATTTTATATTACTTCTATTCCCATGTTGTTTAGCAGAAATATTTCCTAAAGAAAATGACTCCTTGATCACTACTCTGACAGAATTGTGTGCACTCTGTAACATCTTTGGACCTGGTAGTCTAGTTTTCCTAATACTTTTGTTAATATGCTATGAAAGATACAAAATTTGAATATGTAACAGACATGATATAAAACAGTGAATTTCTAGGACTTAACAGTTTATCACCATTTAAAAAATAATGGAAATATTATGCACATATGCCAGTCCCCCATGAGAAATGTAATCATTATGTACTGCAAACATGTACTAATAAAATATAAAAGTTAAGAAAATAAAGATATTGGTACTTGATATCTTTGTTTTTTCTTTTTGGAGTGGGGCAGGTCTCCCTGTGTAGTTCAGCAGTCTGGCCTTGAACTCACAACAATCCTTCTGCCTCAACTTCCTGAGTGCTAGGATTACAGGCATGCACCCCCACACCTGGCACTTGATGTCCTCTTAAGAAAATGTTGCCTCCAGATTTGAAGCTGGAAAGTCAGTTGAATAACTGTTTAAAAGCAATGTAATGTGTGACTTTTCAATTTTTAGATCATGTGTTATGAATTATGTACAGTTCTGGGAAGATGATAGAGGGTAAACAGCAACAAATCAGCCTCTGAGATTCAGAATCAAGACACTGAAAAATAACTACCTGGGGAAGAAAAGGAGGGAGGTGGATCCCTAGAACCCAGGAAAGATCTAACAGGAAAATTGGAGCCCACAGAAAAAGCAAAGAGACAGACCTAAGTTCAGAGAAAGGAAGTAGCAAACTGCACTTTCTCCCCAACTCCTGGCTTGCAGTGTGAGAGAGGAGGCTGGAATCTATAAAGACATAGCAAGGGCGAGTGCCTCTGAAGACCCTGTGGGGAAACTCACCAGTGGACTAGAGCATTGGGTACTATGAAATACAACAGCTGGTGAGTGACTCCAGTCCAGGCAACTTCCATATGCCCTAGGGAGGGAGCTTGGTCAGATGCCATTTCAGGCAGTGGCCAACTGAACTTGAGACAAAGCTGTATGCTGGCTTCATTTCTGGCTCCCAGTAACTGGGTGAGAGACAACTTCAGGGAGTGTAGAGTCAGGGTGTCAAAGTCAGGCTACCCAGAGATTCCCTGAGTGTGGTAAGCTGAACAACTTAGGCCCTGACCTCACGACCAGAAGCCAGGATCAGCCGGAGCATCTGTGAACTTGAACGCACCAGAATCAGCACCTGCTCTAATCCTACTGCAGGCTTGCTGGGATTATACAGCACAGATCTGGGCTCCATCTGCCTCCTTTGTCTGCAAATGACAGCAGAGACATGTCATGAATTGGACATGACCACAAAACTGTAGACTCCTAAAGATAACCACAGGTTTGGAATTGCAGAGAAATCTTTTTTCCTTTGTTTTTTTCTTTCTTATTTTATTTTTTTCATGAGTGTGAACATTGTTTTTAGGGTTTTTTGTTTTGTTCTTGTTTTTTGTTTTTTCCTTCTTTCATTCACTCCTGCCTTCTTCAACAGTTTCTCAAAGCTTTAGTAATCTTCCTTTGTCCTTCAGCCTTGATTTTAATCCCTTTCTCTTATTAATCATTTTTCCTGTTATCTCTTTTATATTTTCTCCCCCAAGGGTAAAAATTACTCTATTGAGGGTATATGATTTTCAGATTTGTTCTCTTTTTGGTTATCTAACTATAAATCTGGTACTTATGATTAAAGGCAGCAAATTAAGTTACCATAATATGTCATTTTCTACACTGTGCTTGATGCTACTGTTATTACTGATTGTACCACTTTAGCTGAGGTGACAGAGTTGTCGTGATCAGTTGTTCTTCTTTGTATGCCAATACCAAGATTTTCTGGGGGATCATAAACAATACCATAATCCATTACCAAAGAACTGCATTCTAGGCAAACAGGCAGCAACCTTTCATCTCTAGTAAATTAAAGAGGCAGGATCTTGGGACACCCTCAAAAGCCCAAACCAGCTATACCTAGAAGTCATCTCTGAAAAGTCATTTCCTAAGGAAGTTTCAATACTATTAATGAAGCTCACTACCATAAATAATTTACAAGCATCTATGCAGAAACGTATTTTAAGAAGTAGAAAAGGAGAAAACACAGAAGCAAATGCAACTCTACAACTGCAGCTCACCCAAAGTAAATCCAGGAGATATTGAGGTAGAAGAAATCAAAAGCCACTTAGCTGAACTTTCTGAAACCGTGGCAGTGGAAGTACCAAAGCAGATGAATGACTCTCCAGGAAAAAAATCAGAAATAATTATACAGCTAACTAAAGAGATGATGACCACAATGAAGCACATGGTTAGTGAATCTAGTGTAAGTACAGATTTAAAAAACATTACAGGAACTTAAATAAGTGATAGCATGAAAACCCAATGTAGAAAAAAATTGGATTCCATAAAACAGATTCAAACTGATGTCTAAGGGATTAAAAATTCTATTGAGAAGCCATGCAGGGCCCAGAAGAGAGAAGTCAGTACCTCCCAAGATTCGGTCATGCTGGGACTAGGAGGAGTCCACAAAGAAGCCAAATAGCCAGCCTTTCTAGTAAGCCACACAAGCCATGCAGGGCCCAGGAAGAGAGAAGTCAGATAGCACCTCTGCACAGCTGAGATACCAGTGCGTGGGCTGAGTATAAAGAGCTGCCCCCACCCTGCCCTGTAAGGAACCTTCTGCTTAGGAGGACAGGCTGAGTTGATAGCAACTTAGGTAAAAAAAAAAAAAAAAAAGCAGCTGAATGCTTGTATTGTTTAGTTAACTTTGCAGGCCTGGGGCCGGTGGTCTGAGCATCATTTGGGAGGATGACAGTATGCAGCATAGCAAATAAGAGGAATTTCTTTCTGTCCTCTTTTTGAGGTCCAATATTCTCACTGTTTTTGTTCTGGGTAATTGTTTTACTTTATTCAATATTCTGTCTTGATTGGTTTTATTCTGTTTTTTGTTTGTTTGATTTTGCTCTGTCTGGTAAAATGGACAACTAGTGTGACGATAACAAGATATACTATGGTGGTCACTGTTGTTTTCCTATTATCCTGCTTCAAAGTTCTGTACCAATTTCACTGCTTTATTTTGATTGGCCTTATCCTGTTTTGTTTTGTTGGATTTTATTATCTTTAAAAGAAAATGTCTGTTGAAAGTATATGCAATAAAATCAATCAATGTGAAGGTAGAATATCATATCTAGAAGACAGATTTGCAGTTAGCAATAATCAAATGAACAACTTCTTTAAAATAACAAGGGACCATGACAAATCAATCCAAAGCTGCTAGCTGATGCAAAGACAAATAATATAAGATTAATTGGAATCAATAAAAAAGAAACAGAAGATAGCACATAGAACATAAAAATATTGTTAGCAGAAGCCGGGCATGGTGGTGCACACAAGTAATCTTAGCACACAGGAAGATGAGGCAGGACGATCAAGTTCGAGACCAGCCTGGGCTACAAAATGAACTCAAGTCCAACCTGAACTGCATACTGAGACCTGGTCTCAGAAACACAAAAAAGAAGAGGGAGGAGGAGGAGACTACAATGATGAAATAATAGCAGAAAATTTCCCAAGCTTGTCAAGAATTTGATCTAGAGATAAGTGAGACACATAGAACTCCAAGGCATATAATAGTAAAGATTATAGAAATTCAACACAAAAAGAAAATATTAAATATTCTGTTAGACAAAAGAAACATCACCTGTGAAGGAAAACCCATCAGAATCATAGCAGACTTCAACACAAACCCTTAAGTCAAGGTAAGCTTGGAGGGAAGTATTTCAAGCCCTAAAATAAAGCAACCTCCAACACAGATTGACATGGCCCACAAAATTATCTTTCAAAGTTGGTGGGGAAATGAGACTTGCATGATAAAGAACAACTGAAGAACTTTATGACCACAAAACCAGCACTTCAAAAACTGCTGAAGGATATTCTAGAAAAAGACAATGAAGACAATTCCATGAATTCCAATAGAATAAATCCACCAGGCAAGGCAAGCAGTTAAACAGAGAAGAAAAGAGAAGCAACAACAGAAAAATAGTATGACAAAGATAAGTTAATATATATGAGTTATAACCACCAATATAAATGGCCTCAACTCACAATAAAAAGAAACAGACACAGAATGGATCAAGACAAAATTCAACCATATGTTGTATTCAAGAAACACATTTAACTCAAAAAGAAATTCATAGACTGAAAGTCAAAGGATGGAAAATAATACCCCATGTAACAAGAACCCAGAAAAAAAGCAGGGGTAGCTGTTCTATTTGCAGATAAAGTAGATTTCAAGCCATGACTGATCAGCAGACATGAAGGTCACTACACACTTGGTAAGGGAACAATCCAAGAAGAAGAGATAAAAAATCACAAATATATATGCATCAAATACCATCACACCTAACTATATAAAATAAACATTATTAGATATCAAAAACCAAATAAGCATTAGCACAATTGTAATGGGGGACCTCAATGCCTCATTGTCACAAATAAATAGATTAACTGGAAAAAAATTCAACAAATAAGTATCAGAGCTGAACCAAACAACTGAACAAATGGACCTAGTATATGTCTACAGAGTCTTTCATCCTACAATAGAACATACATTCATTTCAGCTGCACATGGGACTTTCTCTAAAATAGACTACATACAAGCTCATAGGACATGCTTAAATAAATGCAAAGGAATTAAAGTTATCCCATGTATTGTAGTCAGGGGTGGTGAGGAGAACAATTAGAATCAAGACATGGAGTTTATAATATTATTTTATGATGATCACCCAGAGTTAACACAAGAAATGTAGGAATCTATCCACAACACTAAAGACATAGAATATTTAGCCAAGGGCCTTAATCCCATAGCAATGTTCTACATGAGTCCAAATGAAACCTACAGCCCATGACAATGCCTACAAGTACAACTGGAGGTCTAGAGCCCACGAGAAGGACTCACACCAGTCTCTTTTACGGATCCGTGCTGGGAAGGCCCAAAGGTCAGCGGTGGAAGCTAGAAAGTCTATGCCAGGAGGGTGAAGGAGCTGTGCTGATAGGTTGAGGGTTCTATGTGGCAGCTGAGAAGTCACACTCAAAACAAAAACCAGGGCTGTCCTGTAAAGCACCACAGCCATCCTCAGCAACATGGAGGCCCCGAGCTCCTCCAACGATAATCACAGTCGAGTACGTGCCAGGAAGCCAGCATAAGGAGTTCATCCTGGAGATTAAGCGCTCATGTCTTCCCCGCCGGAGCCAAAAAGTGATGCTCGATCTAAGGACCAGAGCTTCTCCAGGAAAACCAAGGGCTCAAACAGCAACATGTAGGAGAACCCACAATGCCTCAACGCCTCAGTGCCTCCCCTTTTCCACGTATCTATTAATGCTGGCAACTTTCCTCAGATGGAACATCTATGATCAGCACCATGGTGATTTAATTCTGCTGGCATTAAGTTGACCACTAGTTTTTAATCTGTAACACCGTGCAATGAAACTGGAAATCAATAGCAATACAAAATACAAAAACTGTATAAACAAATAGAAATGAAATCACACCTTTCTGAAAAACCAGATGAAATTAAAGAAGAAATTAGACAGTTTTATAATTAAAGAATAATGACAATATGACATATCAAAACTTACTGGATGCAATGAAAGCAGTCCTAAGAGAGAAATATATAGTAGTGAACTCCCACATCAGAAAAACAGAGCAAGCTCAAATAAATAATCTAATGTCGAACCTCAAGTTTTGAGAAAACAAGAGCAAGTGAAGCCCAAAGCCCATGTGAGGAGGGAATTATAAAAATCACAGCAGAAATTAATGCAATTAAAGAAAATAATACAATCAAGCAATGAAACAATGAATCAAAGAGATGTTTCTTTGAAAGATTAAAATTGACAAACCCTGAAACTACCTCATCAAAAAAAAAAAAAAAGGAAAGAAAAGACTCAAATCTAGGTAATTAGGAATGAAAAGGGTAAAATCACAACAGACCCTGCAGAAACCCAGATCATCAATATCTACTTTGAGGACCCGTATTCTAATTAAATGGGAAATATAGAAGAAATACATGATACATATGAATTGTCAAAGCTGAATCAAGAATATATAAAGATTCTGAATAACCCAATATCAGTTATTGAAATACCAAGGTCCTTATGGATTCACTGCTGAGTTGTACAAGAAAATTAGGGAAGACCTAATGATGCTACTTCTCAAACTCTTTAATGAGAGTGAAAGGAAAGCAATACTTCCAAATTCATTCCTGGAAGCAAACATTACATTGATACCAAAATCAGAGAAGGACCAAACCAAAAAAAGAGAATTCCAATCTCCCTAATGAACATAGATGCAAAAATTCTCAATAAAATACTGGGCAACAAAATGCAGCAAATCATCAAGAAAAATATACACCATGACCAAGTAGCATTCATGCCAGGGATGCAGTTATAGTTCAACATATGCAAACTAATAATTGTAATATACCCCATTAACCAAACCAAGAACAAACCATAAATCATCTCAATAGATGCAGAAAAGCATTTGACAAAGTCTAAAATCCACTCATGATAACACAAAACTGGAATAGGTCTTTATCTCATTCTGATGAAAGCCATTTATGAAACACCAACAACCAATATCAAATTAAATGGATGAAAACTGAAATATTTCATTCTAAAATCAGAAACATGATAAGGATGCCCACTATCACCACTCCTATTCAATGTAGTACTGGAAATATTAGCAAGAACAATTGGAGAAGAGGAAAAAAGTATAAGAATAAAGATAGCAAAGGAAAAGTTTAAATTATCATTATTTGTGAATGACATGACACTGTACAGAAGACCTAAAAACTCCACCAAAAGACTCTTAAATTTAATAACCAAACTCAATGGTATAGCTGGATAAACTCAGTGCTCAAAAATCAATAGTATTCCTGTACAAAAATAACAGACTCACTGAGAGAGAAATTAGAGAAACAATACCTATCACAACAGCATCAAAAAAGAAATAAAGAAATATGCAGAAATTAATCTAATGAAGATAATAAAAAAATTACATTGAAAATTACAGTACTCAGAAAAAGGAGATAGAAGAGGACATCAGAACATGGAAAGATATTCCTTATGCTTGGGTAGGCAGAACCAATATAGTGAAAAGGGCCATACTTCCACAACTGTTATATGCATTTAATGCAATCCCCCTAAAATATCAATAGCATATTTCAGAAAATTAGAGAAAACAATCCTAAAATCCATTTAGAACCAGAAGAGACCTAGAATAGCAAAAACAAATTTTGGGCAACAAATGCAAGTCAGGGGGCACCATAACCCTAACTTGAAATCATACTGCCAAGCTATCTTGATAAAACAGCATGGTACTGGCAAAAACAAAACAAAAATAAATCAGACCCAAGAAGCAATGGACTAGCATAGAAGATGCAGAAACAACTCCAAACAAACTCAGTCACCTGATCTTTGACAATGGAACCAAACACTTTCACTGGAAAAAAGATAATCTCTTTAATAAATGGAACATTGGGCTTCTGCATGCCAGAGATTAAGCCTAGACTCACACGTCTCACCATCCACTAAATATAAATCGAAATGGATCAAAATCTAAATAATAAAATGGAAACAATCAGCTGGAAGACAGAATAGGTAAAACTCTTGAAGACAGAGATGTAGGCAAAGACTTTATGAACAAAACTGATTGCACAGACATTTACAAAGAATCAACAACAGGGATCTCATCATGTTGGAGACAGGGCTGTATAGGATTAAGCTGCTGAACACAAGGACCTCTGGCTGTGTTGGACAAGAGCATATGCATAGTGCTCTGCAGTCAAGATAACTGCAGCTCAGGCAGCCAAGGTCATGGACTCCTGACACCCTTATTCCACAGCAATAAATCTACCAACCTTAGAGATCAAACAGTCCTCTTAACTGTCAAAATTTACTGCTTGGAGAAGTCTTTGAACTGACCTCCCAAGGTCTTGCTCACATTCCACACTTGCCTCAGGATCCCCTTCCTTTTTCTGAAAACCAAATAAATATTGGCTGTCCAGTGGAGCTCTCTGTCAGTACTCCTCAGAGAGAGAGAGAGAGAGAGAGAGAGAGAGAGAGAGAGAGAGAGTGTTCTGACCTTCCCGAATGCTCCAACAATCACACTTCTGGTCTCTTTTAAGTCACTCAACATTCACTTGTTTGGGAGATTGGAGCTAGGCCAAGACCCCAATAAACATCATATTCAAAAGTTTTTGGACAAAGAAACCACCAATAGAGTGAAGAGGCAATCTATAAAATGGAGAAAAATTTTACCAGCTATTCATCAAGGGGCTAATATCTAAAATATATAAAGAACTCATAAAATCACAACTCCCCAAATTTAGAGACCCAATTCAAAAATGGGCATTTGAAATGAATAGACACTTCTCCTGTAAAGAAATAGAAATAGCAAATAAATATATGAAAAAATGTTCAACATCATGACCATTTGAGAAATGAAAATTAAAACAACACTGAGATTCCATCTCACTTCAGAAAGAATGGCAACCATCAAGAAATCAACCAGTAATGTGCTGGCAAGACCATGGAGAAAAAAGAATCCTTCTTATCTATTTATAAGAGTGTAAATTGGTACAGCCAATATGGAAATCAGTAAGGAGTTTCTTCAAAAAACGAAAACTAAAGGTTCCATTTGACCCTGCTATTTCCTCCTTGGTATCTTTCCATAAGAGTTAAAAGTATCATACCACAGCAATATATGCACACTCATATTTGTAGCAGCACAATTATAATAACTAAATCTTAGAAACAGCTCAGATCCCCATCAACAAATGAACTGATAAAGAAAACATGTTTTTGTATACAATGGAGTACTACTCTGCCATAAAGAAAGATAAACTTGAGACTTTTTTAAGTAAATGGATGCACCTTGAGAACACAATTTTAAGTGAAATAATTCAGACACACATTTAAATATCACATTATTTCTCTTGTTTGAGAAACCCAAATGGTAAATAAGGACCAAAACAGATGATAGATATTGGGAAGTAGAAAAAAAAAAGCTCAAATGTGAAGAGGAACAAAGGAGGGGTGAGAAGAAAGTGGAAGGGAAAGAAGATGGGAAAAAAACAGAATACAAGGAAAAGTGGAAACAAAGCTTTTCTTTAAGGAAGAGGAAAAGGATTGAAGGGAGAGAAGGAGAATCAGGTAAAAAGAACAATCAAGATATATTATATGTACCTATACAAATTCCCCATGATGAATGTGATAATTGTGTTTATCAAAAGTGTATCAGTAAAATTAATTTTAAAAAGAATTGTATACAAAGTGAAATGTTTTAGACTTCAGAGGAAGAGAAAAAGAAGTCAACAAGAAGCAAGCCCTCCCTACTAGCCAGCACCATGCACAAGCTGCTGCGGGGAGATCCAGATGCCAGCCTTTTCCCACGAGTCACTGCCATTCTTGGACTGTAGGGGAACAGAAAAAGAAGGTAACAAGAAGCAAGCTTCCCTGTGAGCTGTCACCATGTGTGGGCTGCTAGGGGAAGATCCAGATGCCAGCCCCTCTGGCATGTGAGCTAGGAGATAAGAAGACCCAACTCACTCACTCTCCCCACCCCAGCCATAAACGACCAGCTGATCTGGAGAAACACAGGGTGTAATGATAGCTATTGAGGTAAAATACAACTTAATGCTTGTAGAGTTTAGTGATTCACTGACATTGCAAGTCTAAAGCCAGTAGTCTGATCATCTATTCAGAGGATAACAATATGCAATGTAGCATCTGGGGGGGGGGATTCCTTCTGAAGATGGGATCCATTGTTAATTTCCTATTATCTTGTTTTGAAGTCCTGTATCATTTTCATTGTTCTGTTGGGTTGTGTTTTATTCTGTTGTGTCTTTTTGACATATCCAATGGCATTCGCAGCTATTTCAAAAATAACAAGATAGATTGTTATAGCCATGTTGGATTTACTATTATCTTGTATTAAAGTCCTTTATTGTGTTAATTGTTTTGTTTTTATTGGTTCTATTCTGTTCTGTTTTGATTTTTACTATGTCTGAAGGTATGGGAAGCTATTTTGAAGACAACAAGAGGCATTATGGTAACCATTGCTGAATTCCTATTATTTTGTTTTGAAGTCCTATATCAGTTACACTGTTTTTGTTTTGATTGGCTTTATTTTGCTTGTTTTATTGTCTTTAAAATAAATTTTTTTTAAAAAAGTTAAATGTTTGTGTACTGATCCTGAACATAACCAAGAAAATCTCAATTATGAAGGAACGTTTTGGAAGGAAAAAAGAGTATACACATCAGTCTTAGTTACTTGTCTCATACAAAATACCTGATACCCAAAGTGAAAGGAGAAAAGGTTTATTTGGCTCACAGTTTGTAGAGGTTTTAGTTCACAGTTGTCTGGCTCCAAAGCAAGGTCACATGGCAGAGGGTCACTGTGGTGGAGAAACAGTTCATGGCAGACAGAAGGCACAAGGCAGTAAGCACCAAGTGACAAGTGATGACCTTTTTTCTGTACCTTATATCTTATCCAGGCTACCTACCTTTAGGACAGGTAATACACCCAGAGGTGGGGCATCCTTAATTCTAGCGTCCCACCATAAATCAACCCCAGTGTCACACCTTGATCTCAGCAGTACATACCCTGTATTCAGTCACTTCCAAATAGCCCCTCTTACCACCACCTGAGGTTTGGGGGGCACCTAGATACAATCCATAGCAACATACAAAGAAATATTTATATTTGTGAATGAGGAGTTAAATTATAATTATCATAGCAGCACTATTTGTTTACCCTCCAACTAGAAACACATATATAAATTATGGGATATCCATAGAATAGAATACTACACAATAATAATAAATGAATTAAAGCTACCTGCCACAACATAGCTGAATCTAGAAAACATAATGAATGGAAGAAGCCTGACCCAACAGTAGGCAGCATTACGCTAAGGTAAGAAAATAAATAACCATTGTAAAAGAAGGAATGGAGATTACTTTAGCAGAGCAGGAGGTCCAGACTTGATAGGAAAATTTTTGGGTTCCTGAGGTGTTGGCACTCTTCTCTCTTGACCTAAGTAATGGTTAGATGGAGTTTTCAGTATAACATGTTCACATTACTCGTGTTAGTCCTTTATGCACTTACTATTTGCATTTACTAGTCATTTACTACATTTACTATTTTTCACAATAAAAAAAAGTTTAAAAAAAACAGATAAGGGGGTATGAAAGACCAACTTTCTGAATTACTTAACTCAGGCCTTGTTTATTTGTTCATTTGTTTGTATGTTTGTTTGTTGATGCAGGTCTTGATCTGTAGTCCAAACTGGCCTTGAACTCCTGGTGATCCTCCTGTCTCTGCTTTCCAAGTGCTGAGATTACAGGTGTGCGCCATCATAACCGGCCACTCCGGCTTTGCTAAAAGTGAAAAGGACTCATGAGCTCCAGCCTGATTACCCATCTCAGGGTGGCAGTAACTCAGAAGCTGATGCCCACTTGTCTGCTGTTTAAGAGGCTGGTACAATTGCCAGATCTGGAAGAAGAAGAGTCTCTGGGATGATGTGACGGGAAGAGGAAACACTTCTACCTCCCCCCTTTCAGGACGGGGGATCAAGCCAGGTGCACGCATAGCCCCGCCAGTGCTCTACTACTGAGCTGCACTCCCAGTCCAGGAGGACATCTAAAAAGGTCCATCTAGCTAGTCTACACAATTTTGTTTCTTTCCTCTGATAATCATGGCTCAGGGATGCTTTGCCCATCCCTTTGAGTCAGTGCTGATGGACTTCTCTTGAGGCTGATGCTATACAGCCACCATAAGAGCTTTTAAAGTGCTGCATCAGAATGCATAGGACTCGGGGCTGCAGAGGCAGCTCAGCAGAACTCTTGCCTAGTACATGTGAAGCCCAGGGTTCAATCCCCAGCACTGGGGAAAACAAAAACAAACAAACAAAAACAAGATTTGGAAAACAAAACACATCCATGATATTTTATTTATAGTCATATGATTTGTGAAGGAAGAGACTCGGAAAGGGGGTCAAGCTCTTTGCAGTGCGTGAGAGGTGATCACTGTGAGGATAACAGTGACAGGCTGTGATTCTCACTGATGTTCAGTTCCACAGCAGAACAACCCTGGCACCAACAGGACTAGATTCAGTATGAAAGGTATCTTTGCATGCAGTGTTTATTTCCATGACTTGTCTATTTCCTGAGGACTAATAAGCTGCTGAGAGTAACACTGCAGTGCTTAGGGAATATTTACATGCATGACAGTATGGTTTATATGTCCTCCTCTCTCAGCTGTCTCTGCTCCACATTGGTGTCCCTGAGGGAAATAAATAACCCTGTAGCCAGAGTAATGGGAACGTCACCAGCAAGAACTACGGACTCTACACCTTGTGGTACCCACACCCCAGGCAGGATTATATTCAGATTTTGAACAGATCCTTGCTAAATATAATTATCTGCTTTGTACTTCATTCCAGAAATGTTGACTATATATAAAATGTAGAAGAAACAGTAAGTATTAATCAAAGGAATATTCAAGCATAACATCTAACTAGGCTGTTTGAAGTGAAAGAAATGCCTGTCAGGGGGTCCTGCTTATGTGCTGCCATGACAGTAG
>PVJX010041404.1:0-14702 GCA_004027295.1 Dolichotis patagonum
AAGGTATGGACAGCTGTTTTGAGGAGAATGAGAGACACTATGACAGCCATTCATGGCTTCCCTAATGTCTGGTCTTGAAGACCTGTAATGCCCTCCTCGTCCTGCTCAGATCAATTCCATACTAGGTTGTTTCATGTGAAATCCCTATATGTGACAATATGGACAACTATTTGGAAGAAAACAAGAGTCAATATGATAGCGAGTGAATATCTCCAATTGTCTAGTTTTGAAATTTATGTCTTACATTGCTTTCTTGTGATCCACTTTGCTCTGTTTTGTTGTGTTTAATTTTACCCTTTTGATATAATTGCATGTATATTTGAGTGGGTCAGATGGATGACCATATTGCTGTTTTTGTCAGATCGTAGAGCAGAACTGTTAACAGTCTCACTGTTTGAATGTCTACTTTACATGTTTTAACTTTGTAATTTGAACAACTATTTCCAAGAAGTCAGTATGTAATTTGTCAAGTAATAATTTCTTAGGTTTTATTGTTGTACTTTTCCTTTTCTCTTTGGAATACTGTATTGTCGCTACCCTTTATTCTGTTTTATTTTGTTTTTTTCTCTTTAAATTAAATAAAATTATAAAAAAATAGCAGATTATGAAAAATCAGTTCAACAGCTGCTAAATGATGCAGCAAAGAACAATATAAAACTGATCAGAATCAGATAAAAAGCAGGTGGTAGCACAAATGAAATAAAAATCCTGTTCAGAAAGGTAATGGAACAAAAATTCCCAAGAATGCAAATAGAATTTTATATACAGATAAGTGAGGCATAAAGAATCCCAATTAGCCATGACCAAAAAAATATACACCAAGTCATACAAGAGTTAAGATTCCAGAAATTCAAACAGAATATTACTTCAAATCAAGGAGACCTTGGAGTGAAGTATTCAAGTCCTAAAACAAAACAACCTCCATCCTAGAGTAATGTACCCTGCAAAACTATCTTTCAAAATTGATGGAGAAATGAGATACTTTCATGACAAAGAACACTCAAAGAAATTTATGCCCACCAAACCAGCACTCTTGAAATATTCTGAAGGACATTCTAGAAAGAGATGATGAGGACTACAACTCCATAAACCCCAACAGAAGGAAATCATAAGGCAAAACAAGTAATTATATGGAGAGGGAGAGAGCCAACAACAGGAAAATAATATGACAAGGATAAGTCAATACATATCAGTTATAACCATCAATGTAAATGGTCATAATTCACCAATCAAAAGAAACAGACTGGTAGAATGGATCAAGAAGCAAGATCCAACAATAGGCTGCATACAAGAAACACATTTAATTCAAAAAGAAATTCATGGATGGAAAGTCAAAGAATGGAAAAAAATATTCCATGCAACAGGAACCCAGAAAATAGTAGGAGTAGCTGTTCTATTTTCAGAAAAAGTGGATTTTAAGCCAAGACTGATGAAGTGAAACAAAGAAGGTCGCTACATTCTTGTAAAGGGAGCAATCCAATAGGAAGAGATAACAGTTATAAATATATATATATATATATATATATATATATATATATATATATATACCAGTGCACTCAACTATATAATTAAATATTACTGGACATGAAAACTCAAATAAGCACTAATACAACTGTAACGGGAGACCCTAATACTTCATTGTCACAAATATATTGATCAACTAGAAAAAATTCAAGAAATATCAGAACTAAACTTTCAAACAAATGGACTTAGATGTCTACAGAGTGTTCCACCTTATAACATCAGAATACACATATTTCTCAGCTGCACACAGGATTTTCTCCAAAACAGACTGCATATTAACTCATAGAACATGCTAAGTAAATGCAAAGGAAATTAAATTATCCTATGTATATTGTCAGACCATAGTGCAATGAAATGGGAAATCAATAGCAAAAGAAACCACAAAAACTCCATAAACACATGGAAATCAAATAACATCCATCTGAACACCAAATGAGTCACAAATGAAATTAAAAAATAAATTAGTTTCTACCATTAAACAATGACATCAATACAACATATGAGAACTTATGGGACTCATGAGAGCAGTTCTATGAAGGAAATATATAATGGCGAATTTCCATATCAGAAAAACAGAGTGAGGTCAAATAAATAACCAAATGTTGAACAACACTTTTCTTGTAGAAAAGAAGGGCAAATTAAGCCTAATGTTTATACAAGGGACAAAGTTATAAAGATCAGAGCAGAAATTAATGCAATGGAGATTAAGAAAACAATATGAAAAATTAATGAATCAAAGAGTTGGTTCTTTGAAAGACTAAATAAAATTGACAAGCCCTTAGCCAGTTGTATAAAAATGAAAGAAAAACCTCAATCCACGTAATTAGGAATGAAGAGGATGAAATTAGAACAGAAATCTAGAAGATCATCAATATCTACTTCAAGAACCCATATTATGGGCAGGGGATTTAGCTCAGCAGCATAAGCGCCTGCTTTGCAAGCACAAGGTCCTGAGTTTGATCCCCAGTAGCCCTCCAAAAAAGAACCTATATTATATATTTTTTTAATTTGGTTCCAGGGATCAAACTCATGACTTCACGTTTGCCAAGCAGGCACCTACACTGCTGAGCTAAACCCTTGGCCCTAGGAACCTATATTATAATAAAATAGAAAGCAGAGAAGAAACAGACAGATCCCTAGATACATATGAATTACCAAAGTTGAATCAAGAAGATATAAAATCCTAAATAACAGTATTAGTTAGTGAAATTGAAGATGTAATTAAAAACATACTAACAAAAAAAGCAGGTCCTAATGGATTCACTGCTAAATTCTAGAAGAAATTTAGAGAGGATCTGATGCCACTATTTCTCAAACTAATGAAATTGTTTTATTTTTTTAACTTTATTTATTTATTGTTTGGTACCAGGAATCAAACTCATGACCTAGCGCTTGCCAGGCAGGTGCTCATGCCATTGAGCTAAATCCCCTGCCCCTAAACTAATGAAATTGAAAGGGAAGCAATATTCCCAAATTTATCCTTAGAAACAAGCATTACCCTGATGCCAAAACCCAAAAAGGATTGCACCATTAAAGAAACCTACAAGTCAATCTCCCTAATTAATATAGACACAAAAATCCCCAGTCAAATACTGGCAAACAGAATGCAGCAAATCATCAAGAATCCATGACCAAGTAGGATTCATCCCAGGAATTCTGGTATGGTTCAACATATGCAAATAGATAAATGTAATACACAATATTAACAGAACCAAGGAAAAAAAAAGTATGATCATCTCAATAGATGAAGAAAAAGCATTTGACAAAGTTCAACATCTATTCATGATAAAAACTCTACAGAAAATCTGAATAGATGTCTTTATCTCACTGATAAAAGAAGCCATCTATGACAAACCAACATCCAACAGTATACTAAATGGACAAAAACTGAAAGCTTTCACTCTAAAATCAGGAATAAGACAAGGATATCCACTGTCACCACTTTTATTTAATATAGTTCTGTAAACACTAGCCAGAACAATTAGACAAGAGAAAGTAAAGAAATAAGGACAGTACAAGAAGAAGTTAAATTATTATTATTTGTTGTTGACTTGATACTCTACATAGAAGACCTCAAACATTCCACCAAAAGACTTCTAGATTTAATAGGAAAATGCAGTAGCATAGCTGGATTCAAAATCAATACTCAAAAAGCAATATCCCTGTATACAAATAACAAACTGACTGAGAGAGAAACTAGGGAAACCATACCTTTCACAATAGTATGAAGAAGAAGAAGAGGAAGAAGAAGACGAAGAAGACGAAGACGAAGACGAAGAAGACGAAGACGAAGAAGACGAAGACGAAGAAGAAGAAGAAGAAGAAGAAGAAGAAGAAGGAAGAGGAGGAGGAGGAGATAGCTAAGACTTAAGCTAAAGAACGAAAGAAAAGATCTTTACTACAGTGTTCTGAAAAGGGAGATCAAAGAGGATATCAGAAAATAGAAAAATATCCCTTGCTTTGGATAGGAAGAACCAATATAGTAAAAATAGCCATACTTCCAAAATTGTTATGCAGATTTAATGCAATCCCAATCAAAATATCAATAGAATACCTCACACAGAATTAGGGAAAACAATCCTAAAATTCATTTGGAACCAGAAGACACCTGGAATAGCAAAAGCAATTTTGGGCAACAAATGCAAGGCAGGGGGCATCATAATCCATGACTTCAAATTATACTACAAAGCTACTGTGGTAAAAACAGCATGATACTGTCCAAAACAAAAGAAAACAAAACAGACCCAAGAATCAATGGAACAGATTAGACGAGGCAGAAAAAACTCCAAACCTTACCACCTTATCTTTGACAAAAAGACCAAATACTTTCACTGAAAGAAAATCTCTTTAATAAATGGTGCTGAAAAACTGGCTTTTTGCATGTGAACGATTGAAACTAAGTCCCTAACTTTCACCATGTGCTAAACAAAAATCAACATGGCTTAAAGATCTAAATATTAAAACAAATACAATAGATCTTCTGGAAGATACAATTCTTGAAGATATAGATGTAGGCAAAACTTTATGAACAAAACCCCAAATGCATGAGATTTGGTGGTGCATACCTGTAATCCCAGCACTTCAGAGGCCAAGGCAGGAGGATTGCCATGAGTTCAAGGCCAGCCTGGGAAACATAGTGAGTTCAAGGCCAGCCTGAACTATACAGTGAGACACTGTCTCAGCAATAAAGTAAAACAAAATGAGATAAAATAAAATAACACAAAACTCTGAACATGAAATATTACAAAGAATCAACAGAAGTTTTCAAGAAGTTTTCATACAGCAAAAGAAACCAATAACAAAACAACCCATAGAGTGGGACAAAACAACCATAGAGTGGGAAAAATTGCCAGCTATTCCTCAGACAAAGGACTAATATCTAGAATATATAAAAAACTAAAAAAAAGTCCGGTCCAAAAGTAGGCATCTTAAATGAATAGGCACTTCATAGATGAAGAAGTAGAAATGGTAAATAAATATGTGAAGAAATGTTCAACATCACTGATCATTCACAGAATGCAAATTAAAACAACACTGAGATTCCATCTCACTCCAGAAAGAATAGCTATCAAGAAATCAACTAATAACAAATACTGGTGGGGCTGTGGGGAAAAAGGAACCCCTCTCCACTGTTGGCGGGAGTGTAGACTGATGTAACCACTGTGGAAATAAAGGTGGCAATTCCTTAAAAATCTAAAACTCGAGGTTTCAATTGGACCAAGCTATTCCCCTTCTTGATAAGTTCCCCTCAAAGTTAAAAGCATACCAGAGCAATATATGTACACCCGTGTGTATAGTGGCACAGTTTGTAATAGCTAAATTTTGGAAACAGCCCAAATGCCCATTAATCAACAAATGGATAAAGAAGATGTTTTTTTTTTATACAACAGAGTACTACTGTGCCATAAAGAAGGATAAGCTAGGTAATTTCTAGGCATTGGAGGCATACTTGAGACCAAATAGTTAAGAGAATAAATCACACATATTTAAATACTGTATTGTTTCTCTGGTGTGAGAAACAGAAATTGTAAATGAGCAAAATGTGTAATATGTATTGGGAAATGGGGAAAATATTCAAATGGGAAAGGGAACAAGGGAGGCTGGAGGGGGAAAGAAAGTATGGGACAAGAAAAAAGAAAAGAGTGCGGGTGTAGTGGTGCACGCCTGCATTCCCTAGCACTCGGAAGGCTGAGGCAGGAGGATTGCTGTGAGTTCGAGGCCAGGCTGAACTATATAAAGTGAGACCTGTCTTGAAACACACACTCACACACACACACACACACACACACACAGAGGGAAATAATGGATATGAAGCTTTTGTGAAACAAAGAGAGAAAGAGGGACTGAAGGGAGGGGAAGGAAATGGGGCAAAGAAGAAGTGAGACACATCATACACAGGTACAAATTCCCTATGATAAATGTTATATATGTATATATAAAATGTACCAATAAAATTGTTTTAAAAGCAGAAGGAAGAAAACTTAAGAATTTAGGCTTAGATTTTAATACACTGTCAATATTTATTATTTTAAAAAACCACCATTATGCTTATCATTTGCAACATGAAATGAAACAGTTACAGACAATTTTTTAAAAATCATTTTATTCCTTATGTAATACTTGAGCTACTTGCTCTTTGTTGGCAGCCTGTCTACAGCCATGGAAACCCAGCTGTCTGGGTGGACTGCAACTGCTCAGTAAGTCCCGGAGGGGCTGAGGCAGGGGTGGGGGTGGTTGCACCATGGCCAAAGACTTATAAGTCCTCCTCTCTGAGGAGAGCGTGGTGTGGTTAAGAACCTGGCCCTGGACGTGGTAGAAATAGAATTTAACCCAACTCTGCCACTGAACCAGCTGGATTGAGAGGAAAGACTCAGCTCTGTAGGCCTCAGTCCTGCCCTCTGTAACATGAAGTATTAGGATGCCTGTGTTGAGGGGTCACTGACAAGTCATAGAACTTGTGGCAAGCACTCAATAGTCTCTGGCATTTGGGAAGTAAAGACGTACCTCAGCTGAGGGCCTTTGACTCAGCCTCCTGACATGGTCTCCAAAAGGAGGCTGCCTTCGTCCTCCCATGACACAGGTACTACATCTGAGCACTGAGAGGTGGCATGGAGGAAGTATTTCACACAGAAGCTGCTGCATGGGTGCAGCCCTGCCTGGTGTTACCAGAGGACATGGCAGGGCACGGAGAGGTTACACGATGTGCCGCAGAGCACACCAGGTGGGAAGAGGCAAGGAAGAGCAGGGTCTCCCAGGTCCCTGGGCCCTGGCCAAGGAGGAGCCCAGGGTGCATTCTAGGGCCTGTAAGACACTCCCCATAAGAGGGGCCTAGGCCCTGGCTACCAAGACCACAGTGCCCAGGAGCAGAAGAAGCGGTGGAGACCCACAGGCTGCAGGAGAGAAATCATCCCCTCTCCCAGGCCCTGGGCTCATTTTGTAACCTTCAGAAAGAACTTTGGAACACTGTGGTGGGAAGGTTTCTCCAGTGGAGTTTCAGAGACCGCAACCCAGAGGTGTGGTGGCTTCAGCAGACACCTTTCTTCCTTGCTCCAACCTTGGCACAAAACCAGCCTGCCAATCTCAGCTCATGCAATGGGCTCATGGAGAACCCCAGGAGGGGCCATGAGAGTTCTTCCCACAGACTTCCCGCACCCAGCTGTAGAGTTTTCTCGGGAGGTGCTGTGTACTATGGTCAGTGGGGTGGGCGTCCTGCACGGAGACCGCTCTCCCTGTGGTGTACTAGAATGAGCCCAGAAACTAGGGTGCTATTGCACGCTTTGTGCTTTAAAAATCTCAGGATGGCAATTTAGGACAAAATGAACATGAAAAACTGCACCCACCCTCAATCACACTTTTGTTCTTCCCGAGGCTCTGCCACTTAAAAATTGACTCAGAAAACCACCATCCTTCAGTATATGTCCCTAAAACAAACAAACAAACAAAAAAAACCTTTTACCAGGGTTGAGTTGAGTGACAAAAGGGAAGGGGCAGACTGCTTGGCACAGCATGTAGTCTCACTGAGTGCTGACCAGTCCTTGCCTGAGGTCTCAGCAGGAGAAAGGTACAAGGCAAACGGCACTGCAGAGAGCAGCCCAAAGCAGGGCAGCTCAGCCCTGCACCAAGAGACTAAAAGACCCAATCTTTCGCAAGAGGCACCCCATAGCACCCGGCCTGACCAACACCAAGCCTCATCCTAAGAGCTGGGGACTCGGACGAATGAGACCAATCACTCCTGCCAGGAAGCTCACAATCTTGCGGGAGGGGCACCCACGAAGTGACAAGAGGGCAGCAGAGGACTGGGCAGACCCTGAAGAGCCTCCGAGTCCAGGTGGGGATTCAGGACTGGTTTCCTAAGCCTGCAAAGACGCCAGGGCACGGCGAGGCACAGCTCAAAGGAGTCCAGGCAGTGGAGTCCCCACGCGCTTTGCGCAGATAGGAAGGGAAATGGGGTGAGCGGTGGGACCCAGAGTTTGCTGGGATTGGGGTCTGAAGACAAAGAGGGCGACCCTGGTTCAGCAAGGGCTGTGTGAAGATGACTGATAAAAGGTTAGCGGTCACTGAGCAGTGCGGAGAGGCTCATAATGTCCATTTCCCGGGGAGCCCCCCTCATCTCCGGTGTCCAGCGGGGTTATTCCACGGTGGAGGTAAGTCACTTAGGAGTCCGGTTGCTAGGCAACAGGCCCCGCCCCAGCGGCGGCAGTGCGCCCTCTGTGGGCGGCGCCCCACAGCCGCCGACATTTCCGTGGGAGAATGTTCTCTGGCCCCGAGCCCAAGCTCAGCCCTTTAGGATGAGTCGCACTGCCACTGAGCCTTTCTGCCTACTTCTACCCCCTAGAGGACCGTTCTCAGAGCAGCAGGCAGCGCCGTGAGCAGCCCGGTTCTCTTCTGCTGCTGCTGCTGCTGGAGAGCGGGAGGAAGCGCAGGCTGCGTCGCCTGGGAAGGCTCCAGGCTTATGGGCCCTAAACCTGGTGGGGCAAGAAACTACAGCCAGAGATCGGGTGCAGGAAGGGGTCGCAATGCGGGCCCCACCGGGCCAGGCCGGACCACAGGCCCGCAGGACGGAGGCTGGTCAGCAGAAGTGGAACGCACCCTTTTCTTGCACGGGCTGTGCTGTGCTGGGGCCTCCCCGGGGTCAGCCAGCAGGCCTGGGAGCGTGGATCCCATTGGGAAAAAGCTTTATTGACTAGGCTAGCCTGGTTGAAAAGTCTTTCTGAAACGTAAAATGTAATGAAAAAGGCTCACTTGGACCAGGCCTACTGTACTGTGTGAGGCACCTGCCACCTTCCCAGGGCCAGCACTGCCCCATTCCAACACAGCCAGGCCCGGAGCCCCTCCAAGCCTGCACCTGTCCAATGACCTGGGTGATGCCAGACTCCCGGGCCACAGACATGACAGCAAATGGGCCAGCCTGCACCCTGGCGCCGGCTCCACTTCCTCAGCCTGGACCTGTCACCCCAGCTCTTCTTGCCGCACCCACCGGGAGCGCCCGTCCCTCTCTGCTTTACCTGACTCTCGTGCCCTCTGAGAGACTGAGAATGCCTCCACCATTCTCTGGCCCCCTCTGCCCTCTGCCCCGCTCTCTTCCAGCACTGCCTCTCACTGAATGCCGTGCTCCTCATGGGCAAAGCTGGGAAGCACCAGGTTCTGGATGCAATTAAAACACGAGATTTTTTTAAAAATAAAGAAACAAATGAAACAGGGATGAGACCAGGGACCTGAAACAGCAGAACAAGACCAAGGTTCTAGTTTTGGAAGTGATGTTCCCCTGTAGGGCCCAAGAAAGGAGTAGAGAAAGGAAACAGAGAAGCCTTTACACTTTGTGTGTCTGCAACAGATTTTCTTAGAACCTCCACTTCTTAAAAATCCTAATAGAGAAATCGAGCCTGGCCTGACCCCGATTTGATAACTAAGGGGAACAGGAAGGACTTGCCTATGTGACAGTCCCTGTACCAGGCTCTCCCAGCCCAGCCCAGGCTCTTACCTAACATAGCCCCCCATGAGGATTAAAGAGCACACACCTGCCACCAAGATTTCTGCTGCTCATTTTATTTCAACAGTCAACTGTTACCAGAGAAGAAAGCACTGATGTCACAGCCCATTCAGCTGCATCATTCTATTCTCAGAAAACTGCACCAGTGCTCCAACTATAAAACATCAAATAATAAAACCTGAACAGACTTTTAAACCAATAACGAGGCCTATCAGAGCTTAAACTTGGTGGAGGGAAGCGAAGCGGCTCCAGTGGTCAGGACACCGTCCAGCAAAGGGGTGAGGGGCCCGGCCAGGCAAAGGTAGGGACGCTGCAGAACCAGCTGTCAACGCCCCAGGCCTGGCTGCTGCACCTGATAGCAGTGGCATCTTAGCACTGGGGACAGGCAAAGGTGGCAGAAGGATCAAGTAACTGTTACCTTCTGTCCTGAGTGGTACCTGAGCGAGTCAAAGACTGCCCCTGGGGTGACTCTGTTGCATGGCACTCAGAATGGTTAAATTCACTCCCAAATGTGCACTTTGCCGGCCCACTCCTCAAAGCCCTGGCCTCCTCCTGCCCCATCTTCCCCCACAGCCTCTTCAACCCCTTCTTCCTTCTATCTCAAAATGGGAATGAGCCCCCAACTTCTGCCTCTCAATATCCTTCCTCCCAGCACAACAACACTGAACGTAGACAAGACAATCACCGCCGCCACCCCTGACAATCAAGGCCGGCAGGGCAGGCAGCTGCGCTTAGTCAGACTGCTCCTGAGATGGGGGTGGGCAGGGCTCACCGGGCGCCTCCATGTCCTGGTCATCTGTGAAGGGCAGAGAAGGCAGCTGGATTTAGAAAGAGGGTGAGTTACCTGTTTTCAGATGCAGATTTCTTACAACATTTTCTCACTCTTGCCAGTGAGAAAATTTTCCTTTACTTCGCTGAGCAAAGAGACTGGTAAACGTGGTCCAGATTCAACTGCCAGCCCTCGTCCACCCCTCCTGAGCTGGTGGCAGTAGGCATGGTTTCCCACAGCTCTGACCCTCAGCCTGCCCTCCTGTGAGATGCTCCCGCCCTGGAGCACTCAGATGGGTGAAGCAATAAATGACAGCCAACTGTTACTAACGCCTTTGCGGCTTTAGGTTCTGTTCCATCTTGCCTGAGGAGGGACCCTTGTAAGTCAAGGTGACTTCTGCAGATGCTGAAGTTGATACCCAAGGCAGGATGGCTCAGGAAGACCGAGAAGAAGAAAGTCTGTGACCTTTAAAGCCACAGGGCTCTCAAACCCTAAGGTATTCTCACATCCAGAAGCTCAGTGGGCCCTCTCCCCATAACCCTGCGAGCGGCCCAGTCTATGGGTGAGAAGACTGAGGCCCAGAGCGCAGGCCTCTTGGCGCAGCACTGGCAGAGCTGCTCAGGCAGGCTCTCAGAGTCCTGTCGGTGTCTCTCCACAGTGCCTCCTGATGCCACTCCAGGTTCCACCTCTGCTGTCCCCGCGCAGAGGTCTTGCCCAGCTAAGAAGCCTGGCCTCTCTGGTTTGCACAGCGCCTTGCAGGCGGTGTCCTCTTCATCTTGCCCATGGTGCACGTAAGATGAAGAACGACCACTGGACTCAGAGCCACACAGAGTCCTGCTCGAATCCTACCCTGCCATTCACATCCAGAGGAACCCCGTGGGGGCCTCTGTTTTCCCATGTGGCAATCCCATTCCCACCTCCCTGGGATGCATGCTTATGGGGTTCGGGGAGGGCGTGGGGAAGAGCTTATCCCAGGGCCCAGCACGGTCTACACCCTGCAGCCTTTCTCCCTTCTCTCCACACTCATTTCAGTGGGCCCCTTCCCTGGAGGAGAAGCCTTGCTCTTACCAGCGCCTGCAGACAGGACGTTCATCGGGAAAGGAGCGGGTGGCGGCAGCGGCGGCAGCGGTGGAGGCGGTGGGAGAGGGTGCAGCCCAGAGAGAAAGCCTGGTGGGAGGCCCCTGGGCTGTGGCTGCTGTGGTGGCAGTGGCGGTGGAGGTGGCGGTACATAGTAGTTTGGGCAGAAGTCTCCTGCTGGTTCTGACACCTGCATACATACACGGCAGAGACGGAGAGGGCAAATGTTGGCCAGGCAGGCGGCTCAAACACGTGTCTCTCTCTCCAACCGGGCGCTCCCCAGTGGATGTTTACACCACTGTGGCAGAGTCATCCGGCACCTAGGAGCAGGGTGTTCAGCAAACGTCAGCCAGACTCCTGCAGACATGTCCTGGGTAAGCCTGGGACCGGCTGGGGTACCACGTGTAGATCCTGGCCACACAGGAGGTAGGTTCCCCTCTCCCCGTGGCTGGACGGATGGAAACTGGGTGGGTGAGAGGACCTGCAGGGCCAGGGCCACAGACCTGCTCAGAAGCAAAGGCAGAAGCAGATTCTAATCTGTGACCTCACAGCCTACTCAGCTGACCCCAGCCCTGAATAGGGCTCTGAATGTATGCTAACCCTTGCATGCAAGAGACGCCTTGTCCGGTCCATGTAATGATCTTAGCACGCATTTTGGGCGGCCTCTGAGAAAGAGTACAAGCCAGGTACTACCCAGCTGTTCCTGAGGCTAGGCAAGCAGGGTGACTCAGGCAGTCCTGCTGTTCTGCTACCAGAAGTGGCAGCTCAGGCCACCAACCCACAGCACCTGGGCCCACCCAGGGCCTCTGCACAGCTCAGAGCGTCACTGGAAAGGAAGCAGAGTGCGCTGCCCTGCTGCATTCTCAGTGTGGTTCTCTGCAGAGACCTCGGTGTGCACATCCTAAGGTGCGATCAGGCACTACAGCTGCACGGGGTGCTGCTAAGTGCTCGTCCAAGTGTTCTTAGTCACATAGGAGGGCCATGTGTGATATATTTAACATGTTCTTCATGGCCTGAACCACAGGTGGTACATGCATGACGGTCCCATTGGTGATACAAATGAATCCAGTCACTTTTACTAGTAAAATTCATAAAAAGTCTATCAACAGGCCAAATTTAGTTAGTTGCTTCAATCTGAATATTGACTCTGCCCAAAATAAAAATTAACACTATTTATACTAATTAAAATCATTACAATAATCAACAAATTTATTTCACCAATTAAAAGAAATTATAAGGTGGCTAATTTGTGCAGTGTGAAAAATGTAACACATTTAGCCTTTTCTGCAGCCTCGGTGGCGCCCACGCTTTTAGACAGTCCTGCATGTACCATTGGTGGTGCAAGCCGACTGGCTCATCACATTCAAATCAGACCACCTGGCAGCGAGATATACAAGTTACAGTCCCAGTGTGCATGTGTTAAAGCTCTGGGTAGTGTGCAGAAACCTCAAGGCAGCTTTTCCTAACTTCATTTGACCACAGGGAAAAGGAAGTCCACCATGAAGCACCTACTAGGTGCCAGCCCAGTGACAGGCACACCTGACTCAACCTATTCATGAGACAGGTACCCGGATTCTCAGTTTCCTGTCTCAGACCAGGAGCCTGAGGGAGGTTAAGGAAGGTGGGGAACCTTCCCCAGGATGAGAGGTCAGCACACAGCAGAGGCTGAGGCAGGAGACTAGGGCCCTGCAAAGTGGCTGGCAGCTGGGTGTGACCGCCAGTCATGGAGACCTGTCAATCATGGTCACATAGCACGACCCTGATCTGATGTCAGAAAGGGAGTATAAGAGGCAGGAGTCTTTGGCCTGGTGGCCACTGTTTGCTTTCTAGACACATCTGTCTTCTTTTCTCCCTTTTACCTTTCTTCTCACTTTTACTGTAAGAAATGTAACAGTTCTACATTCTTTGGTTCTCTTGCCCAGTTCTTTGAACAGGACAACAGAGCACCTCAGCATCTGATCATAAGGTGGGACTGAGCCCCAGGTCCATCCAGCGCAGGCGTGTGCCTTCCAGTAAAGAAGCACCGAAGCAGCAGGTAGGCAAGGACGGGAGGGAGGCCGCCTGGGAGGTGCCTGAAGCCTGCTCAGGGGACAGCAGGACACGGGTGAAAGTAATTCACAGGCTCCTGTGTTTGGAATAGTGTCACAAATAAATGCCTGATCCTCCCTCCAGACGTGAAGGGGTGGGAGGGGGATTATTAGTACTTTATTCCAAGCTGCTTAGCCAAGTCTCACTCCAGATCACAGCTCCTGCCTGGGGTCTATGGCAGTTGTTTGGCCCAAATAAACTGCCTGCGATCACACTCTGAACAGAGGCCATCTGGCGGGGATGGCCCTGCCCTGGACACCAGGCCTCGGGCTTCTGTGCGAGCAGACGGCGTGATGCAGGCTCCACTCGGTCACAGGCCTCTTTGTGTGGAGGCTGGAGACACCCTGCTCTCCCTGGTCTGCAGTGGGGTGGCCAGAGGCAGTGCCCACATCTTTCACACTGGGCAGCCAATGGTGGTCAAGAGACAAGAGCCAGGTTTGCTCTGTCTCTGCATGTGTGTGTGTGTGGGGGTCCTTGGGGCCACAGAAGCACCTGAGTTTAGACAGTGGTGGTCAGCAGACTGTGTGACGTGAGTCCCAGGCTCTCATTCACACTCTTGTGACCTAAGACAAAAATTTAACTTTTCTGAACCTTTTTTGGTGACTACAGTGGGGTAATAATGCCTACTTTGACAGCTCGTAAGGGGCAGGAGGGATCCCGGAAATGATCCAGACCAGGGGCTTTCAAACATTTTTTTCCTGAATTGATGGAAGATGATACTTATGTTAAAAAATGTATAAAATCTAAAACAAGAGATGCTTCTGGGCTGAAGGAGTGAGGACCAGTGCCCTGTGGGCCTGACCCGGCTGCACAACTGACCCCATGCACCTGCTCCCACCCTGTGGTCAATGACTTCCAACACTCAAACGCCAGGCTCTTCTCTCTCTTCTTCATCCCCTTCCACAGTAATCAGGCCTGTCTCCTCACTTCTTTCTATCCTTGGAAAACACCTTGATAGATATCTATTGTTATTTCCTTGTGCTGAGGGAAGAAGTGGGAGTCATGGGGGTCACTATTTCCGTGAACTTGCTCTGTGTCTGTGTCTACCCCCAGCCCTCGGCAGGTCCAGTTTCACAGGGCCTAAATCATGCTGGTCACCCAGCCTGCTCCCATCCTGGAGTCCTGATGGCCCCAGAGGCTGCCGAAAAGGGAGAGGACTTTTAACCCATTCTAGTCTGGAGAGAGTTAGTAACCAAGGCCACACACGTGGTCATGCCTGCCTCATACTCCACAAAAAAAGGTATACAGTGTATA
>PVJX010041405.1:0-14670 GCA_004027295.1 Dolichotis patagonum
TCTAATTTTTTAGCTGTGTTTTCACTAGATGCATTCACTATTTCTTTCACCGTTTTTATCAATTCTTCTTTTACCTGGGCAAGTATTTCTGGTTTGAATTTCTCCATAGCTTTCCCTATTTGCATATTTATTTCATTTGATATCATTTCAGACATTTCAGGTGTATGGCTTCCTTTTTCTTCTATGTACACAGCTTCTAAGCTTTCTTGGGGATGGCTAGGGCTTTGAACCTGCCTTTTGGTCTTTCCTTTTGTCATTTTTCTGTATTTCCTTACTTTGAGCAGTGTTCCAAAGCTTTCTCTGCTTATGTGGCAAATTACCTGTTACACCCTCAGTTCCTGGAGGGGCAGTGGCTCCCCCACAGGCTCCTGGCTTCCTCACAGGGTCCTAACTCCCCTCTGTGGGCTCCTGGCTCCCTAAATTGTAAGGCGAATGCTGGGTGTGGCTGCCCCGGAGCCTGTGGAATCTCAGGCAGGCCAGCCCTCCGTGCCTTGTCCCAGGCAGGTCTCCAGGAGGTTCCCTGCGAGTGAAGGGCCTACAGGTCCCAAACAGTCAGGCCAGAATGTTGGTTTCTGAAAAGTTCCCGGTCCCAAACAGACCTGGCCAAGATGCCAGTCTCCACAATATTCCAAATCCAAACAGCCCGGGCCACTCTGCGGGTCCAAGAGTTTTGGGTCCCAAAGAGACAGGCCAGGATGCTGCTTTCTGGGAGACTTCCTGGGGGTGAAGGGCGGGGCTATGGGCCCAAACAGACCCGGCCCAGATGCCGATCTCCAGGCAGTTCCCTGCGTATGAAGGGCGGGCCTACCAGCCCCAAAGAGTCCCACCGAGATGCAGGTCTGCGCAGACTTTCCATCCAAACAGCCCAGGCCACTCTACGGGTCCGAGAGGTTCGGGTCCCAAAGAGACAGCCTGAGATGCTGCTTTCTGGGAGACTTCCTGGGGGTGAAGGGCTGCCTATGCTGTTTAGTGACCCTTCTGTGCTACGGTTTCTGGAACCATGGTCATCTTTATCTCTCTCTAGAATATCCCTCTGTAAGGTTTGTTTGGTGGTCAGGAATTCCTTCAGTTGTTCTTTATCATGGAAGTATCTTATTTTTTTCCATCAATTTTGAAAGATAGTTTTGCAGGGTAGATCAGTCTGGGTTTGAGTTGTTTTCTTTCAGGATTTGAAACATTTCACTCCAAACTCTTCTTGACCTGATAGTTTGTGTTGACAAGTCTGCCATGAATCTGATTGATTTGCCTTTATAGGTGATCTGTTTCTTTTCTGTAGTAGCTTTTAATATTCTGTTCTTGTGCTGAATTTCTGAGATCTTGATTATGACATGTCTGGGTGTAGATTTATTTTGCTTATGGCTAGCTGGAGTTCTATATGCCTCACTTATGTGAATGTCATTTCCTTTTCCCATGCTTGGGAAGTTTTCTGATATTATTTATGTAAATAGACTTTTAATGTCCTTTGTGTTGACCTTTGCTTTTTCATTCACACCTATTATTCTTAAGTTATGTTGCTTTGGGTTGTCTTTCAGCTGTTGAATCGTTTCTTCCTGGTTCTTTGTTTTTTTTTTTTTAATTTTTTTTAAAATTTTATTTAAAGAGAAAAAATACAGAAAAAAGGGTAGAAACAATACAAAACCTCAAAAAAAACCCCATAAATCACTAGTTGACAAATCACATACTGTCCTCCCAGAAATAGCTGTTCATGTTACAAAATTAAGGCATACAAAGTGAACACATAGTGAGGCTGTAAACAGTTACAAAAAAACCAGGATGGAATAAAGCCAATTGAGACAGTATAGTGAAATTGGCACAGAACATCACAGCAGGTCACCAGGACAACAGTAACAGGCAACATTGTATATCTCGTTGTCTTCGCAATAGTTGTTCTTCTACTAGGTAGAGCAAAATCAAAGAAATACACAACATTATAGAACACATCAACACAGAGTATTGAATAGAGCAACACTGTTAATCAGGACAAAGCAAAACGGCTATAAAAATATCTGCCTTCAGAGATAGTAGAAGGAAACTCCCCCGACTTGCTGCACCTACTAAGAGATACCCAGTTCCCTGGATCCCAATTGTTAACCAGGGGTGGGGTGGGGTGGGGTGTATGTGGTATGTTTGATTCTAAGCCCGCACCCCGGTAGGCAGCACGCTGGTTACCGGTTGGCTCGGTGCCCTAAGTTCCAACATGGCACGGATCTCAGGAAACGCTCTTGCTTCTTGTTTCCCCACCCTGGGGTGGCCGCGGCTTGCCAGACCACAGTCATTTCCCAGGGCGGCAGGCTGCTTACTGGTTGGCTTGGCGCCCTAAGTTCCAACATTCTTTGTTATTTTTAAGAGCTTTTTCCTTTCACAATTGCAAGTTGCAAACCTGTCTTCAAGATTTAAAGTTTATCTTCAGTTTCTTTCAAGCAGTTTTGCAAGCTTTCTGCTGGAAACCATTACAAAGCAGCTCTGCACAGGATTTAAAATAAACTAATTGGCTTTCTATGTTTATCTGTGAGTCTGTCCTAGGCCTAGGCCCCTTGCCTGGTGATGGGAGCTGATTTATAGTAAGTGAACCTCTATGGATCACTGGTCCTGGCTGAGGACTATCGTGGCCTGTGATACCAGAGACACTTCAAAAGGCATGACAACATCACGGCTGTGGACACTTGGTTCAAGCATCAATTAAGTAGATAGAGACTGCAGCTGCAGGAATTACTTTTACAATCTTACTGCTACCATAAATGTCATCATGAAGATAAGATGGTTCTTCTAAATTGACATGATTTACTACTTGAAGAAATCTTTGAAGTGACTCCCAAGTCCTGCTCATTGCCCATGCTTTTCTCAGTTTCTCTGCTCTTTGTTTGGACCTAATAAATATGGGAAGTCTAGAGAAGTCTTTGTCTTTGCCTTCTAAGTCTCAAACTCAGCTAATGGGTATTGACCCTCCTGGAGCCCTAAAATTGTATCACTTGTCTCATTTCCTGGATATCTCTTTTAATCTGTTTCATGCATTCTAAATCTTTTTTACATTGTTCATTCAAGGTTTTCCTCATTTTCCTATGCTCCTTTATTATTTTTTTAAATCTATGTCTTCTTTAGAGGAGCTTAGCAATTCTTTTATTGTGTTTTTCATTTCTTCTTTTACCTGAGATGGTATTTCTGTTTTAATTTCTTTTGTAGCCTCATGAAATTGTTTCTTTACTCCAGTTGCCATCAGTTCAGAAATTTTAGGTGTGCAACTCCTGATCTCTTTCATGTTTACATCTCCTGGACCAGCTCTGCTTGGGTTGGTGGCCAGAGCCTGCCTTTCGCTTCCTTGTCTTCACATATTCCTGGGTTCTTCTGGACAAGTGGGTAGTGGGGTTCCAGATACTTTCTGCATTGGCTCCAATGTCTCTGAAGTGAGATTGTTTGCTTCTTCTAGTCAGTGCTGGCTATGGGTGTCTGGTAGTGGCCACTGGGTGCACTGGTGCAGGTCTGTTTGCTGTTTTTCTCAGCCTACATTGGCTCCTCAATGGGTGGTGGTGCTTGGGGGTAGGGCTGGCCGCTGCCTCTGAGCTGGCTACCTTCCGGGACCTTTGGTAATGGCTGCTGAAATACACTTGGGGGTGGGGCCAGCTTCCACCTCCAGCCCATGCTGGTTACTGGTGGGGAGTCCCCACCATGGCCTATGGTGTGTGTGTGTGTGTGTGGGCCTGGCTACTGCCTACGGACTAAGATGGCTACTGTGGGGAGCCTCCACAATGGCTGCTGGAATGCATAGTGGGGAGGAAGCACTGGGCTTAGTTCAAGTAATTTCCACCAGTCTGCTCCCACCTAGGAGCTGCTGGGAGGGAGCTGGAAGCTTATTTGGCTTGACTCCAAAATGGCTGCTGGCCAATCACTCTCTCCCATGAGATGATTGAGACCTCTGCACTCACTGCTAATCAGTGCAGTCCACTGGATTCACTTCTCCTCTCCACCACTGTGTCTCTTTGCAGAGGCCTCTGAGGTAGCCATCTACCACTGTCACCATGACTGTGCATCCCCAGGTTCCAACAGCTCCTCTCACATAGCGGGCTCGGCTTTGGACGAAGGTGATACCAGCTATCACCTTCTTCTTCATTTAAATTTTTCTTTTTTACCTCTCTGTGAGCTTCAATTCTCACTTTAGATTTTTTCCTATGTCCAGAGGACCCATTTCCTTCCTTGTCTTCCCCACAATGCTATATTCCATCATCTGGACTGTTTGTCTCAGAGAGGCTGTTTACTCTGCTGCTTACTGTTCTGCCATCTTCTCAGAAGCCCAACATTTCTAATTTCCAATTGCCATCCTGTCTTCAAGGGCTGAAAGGCTATCTTCAGTCTCATTCAAGTGGTTTTGCCAGCTTTCAATCAACTTTTTAATTTCCTGGATATTTCTTTGAATCTGTTTCATGTATTGGAATTCTTCCTATATTGTTCATTCAAGGTTCCATCATTTTCCCAGGCTTCTCTTTTTTTTTTTAATCTATGTGTTCTTTAGATATGTCAGCAATTCTTTCATTATGTTTGTGATTTCTTTTTTTCCCTGAGACATTATTTCTGATCTGATTACTTTTACAGTCTCATGAAGTTGTTTACCTTCTTTACTTCAGTTGTTATCCTCTTGGAAATTTCAGTTGTGTGACCTCCATTTTCTTCCATGACTGTATCTCTCAGACTTGTTTTATGTGGTATGGTGGTCTGAGATTGCATTTTGTTCCTTTGTCTTGACATTCTTCTTGGTTCCTCCCGACAAGCCAATTGTGGGGTCCCAAGCACTTCCCATAATGGCTTCCCCTCCATAGTGTAAGTGCCTGGGTTTCTCTAACCTCAGGTTCTCAGGGAGGTAGCAGGGGATGGAAGCAGGTTTCTCCAGACCCGCGCAGCTGTACTGGGGCTTTCCTATGGCTGGCATTGTGTAATAGTGGAGTTGCTTCTCTCAGCCTGCATGTCTACACCAGGACTCTCATTGTGGTGGCAGGCACATAGGAATGTGTTTGTTTGATTCTCTCAGTGGGCAATGGTTGCCCATAGAAAGCAAGAGTCTCCAATGGTGACCTGCAAGTGCATGGGGCTTACTTGGATGTGTGTCCTCGCTGGCACTGGCTACCCATGAAAAGCAAGCCTTCCAATGACAGTGGCCAGCAAACAGATAAATTTGGCTGGGTCTCCCTGTCTGTGCTGGATGCCTCTGGTGGCAGCCGGGAGGCAGAGGTAGATCTGGCTGGATCTCTCTGCTTATGCTGGTTGCCTGTATGATGTTGTTTTTATGTATAGATACTTAGAATGTTATCTCAGAGCCTTTTTCAATTTTTAAACTTTTAACTTTTCTGTATCTCCATGCTTTATGTGAATCTTTTATAAAGGAATCTTGTGGGTAATGTTTTTGATATGGCAGTCATTGTTTTTCTTTCTCTTTCCTTTATTTTTTCCTTCCTTCTCTATTTTGTAATGTTAGGTGTAAAGTACAGGGCCTTGTGCATGCTTGGCAATGTTGTACACACTGTCCATCCCCTGTGTGACAATTTTTGTTTTTGTTGAGCTGCAGGGGACAATTTTTGTTTTTTAACTACAATATTTCATTCATCTCTGCTTAATTATTGATATTTTTTGTTGCTGTTGTTTTGTTTTTTGACAGGGTCTCACTGTGTAATTGAGGCTGGCCTTGAACTCAATATGTAGCCCAGGTTGATCTCAAACTTGTGGCGATCTTTTGGCCTCAGCCTTCCAAGTTCTGAGATTACAGGTGTGCACCACCATTCCTGATTTAATTGATATGTTTGGATTCATTTTTTTTTTGCCTTATTTTTACTTTTTGTGAGCTTTGTTCTATTTTTTTTTGTCTTGAATTATCTCTCTCTCTTTTTGTCTGTCTCTCTCTGATGCTGGAGACTGAACCTACTCCCTCCTACATATAAGCACACAATCTATCTTTCAAGATATTTTGTCTTGTGATTCTAGTATTCACAGTCTTTGGGAGTCTTTTTCTACTACCATTTGCTTCTGGTGGTTGTTGCACATGTGGCTTTATTCCTTTGTATATTTAGTGATATGACAATGTGCTTCTATTTTTCTTAGTGACTTTCTGCTGTTTACTTGAGGTGAGAGATAGATTTCTTTATTTATTTTTATTTTTTTATTTAAAGAGGGTAAAACTAAACATAACAAAACAGAAAAAAGCAGATCAGAAGAAAACAATGTGATACAGATTTCAGAGCAGAACAACAGGTGTTCTATAGTGGTTACTATAATGTCTTTTGTTTTCTTCTAAACAGTTGTCTATATCTTTTTTAAATTTTTTTAATTTTTTAATTTTTTTTTATTTTGAAGGTAGTAGAAATACAACAGAACAAGACAGAACAAAGCCAATTGAGACAGTGCAGTGAATTTGGTACAGAACTTCACAACACAGCAGGTTACCAGAATAACAGTAATAGATACCATAGTATATCTCATTATCTTTGCAATAGTTGTCTAGTCAATTAAGTATTGCAAAATCAAGCCAAAGACAGAACATTATAAAATCAACTAAAAGAGAATATTGAATAGAGTAAAGCAAATAATCATAATGAAACAAAACTGAAAACAACACTTGCTTTCAAAGAGAAGATAGAGGAGACCCCCCATATTTGCTATATTGCATATAGTCATCCTGCCAAGAGATGCTCAGACCTCTGTCCCCAGTTGCTAACAGGGCATGGGGGGGGTTGGGATGTTTGATTCCAAACCCACACACAAGTAGGTTCAAGAGACACTACTGGATCTCCTCCTGGTTCATGCCAGAGGAATGTGCTTACCAAGGGGGCGGGTGAGTTGCTTCTTTGTGCAGGTTCCTGGGTTCCACCACGGCTGTGGCTGGATCTCTGGGGCTGTTCTCTGGTTCTCCTCCAGTTGTCTATATCTTTACACACAATGAATTCATACAAAATAAAATAGTATAAAACTGATCAGAACAGACTAATGAGGGCATTATAGGCCTTCAAAACCAGACAATAGGAAAATCAACAATGACTACCATAATGTCTATTGTTTTCTTCAAAATAGCTGTCCATAGCTTCATGTATGTTGAAATTAAGCAATACAAAACAGACTAAAACCACTCTGAAAAAAGAATAAAAGTATTACTGGATTTCACAACATGATGATATGGAATCAGCAATGGATATGGGGGGGGTCTTTTTCTTCAAAGTAGCAGTTCATTTCATCATGCATAATATAATCAATTCTCATAAACTGTTTAGGAGAAGTCCATGTATACCTATCCTTTCTATATTAGAGGGAAAAACAAAACAAAACAAAACAAAGCAGATTACCAGAAAAACATGAAACAAAAAAGACAAATAAATAACAATAGCAGAGAGTCCAAAACAATGACAATATAGGTCTTCAAAACAAGGTGGTAGGATCATAACTAGGGTTGTTATTTTGCATAGTGATCTTTAAGAGTTCCTCAGATTGGGGCTGGGGATTTAGCTCAGCGGCATAAGCGCCTGCCTTGCAAGCAGGCAGTCGTGAGTTCGATCCCTGGTACCGATAAAAAAAAAAAAAAAAAAAAAAAGAGTTCCTCAGATCACCAGAAACAAACATGCAAAATTGTTCCAGTCCTATGAATGGTAACTGTTTTGTTCCAAGAACTTATAGAATTTGTAGCACAAGCCTCTTAGCTATCCTAAATGTGTTTATAAAATTTTGGATATTTTTTCTTTTCCTTTTCCTTTTTCCTCCTTTCCCTGAGATATTATTTTTTCCCACCTTTGAGCAGATTCTTACTCTTTCACTGTATTTATTGAGGATTTTGTATCTTATGTACTCTTACAATTTCTTACACTAGGGAGACAATATGGTATTTACATGTGTAAGTTTGATTTATTTCACTTATGAGTTTGGTCTCAAGGTGTATCCATTTACTTACGAATATCTCAATGTGATCATTCTTTAGAGCTTAGAAGTACTCCATTGTATAAAAATACCACATCTAATGCAGGGATGGTTCAAAATATACAAAACAATAAATATAATCCACCATATCAATAGAGCCAAAAGGAAGAACCACATGATCATCTCTATAGATGCAGAAAAAGCTTTTGATAAAGTCCAACACTCATTCATGATAAGAACCTTACAGAGAATTGGAATAGAAGGTCTTTATCTCAGTATGATAAAGGCTATCTATGACAAACCAACAGCCAGAATCATATTAAAAGGTCAAAAACTGAAAGCCTTTACCTTAAAATCAGGCACAAGACAAGGATGTCCCCTGTCACTGCTCCTATTCAACATAGTACGGAAATACTAGCCAGAGCAATAAGACAGGAAAGAGAAATAAAAGGAGTAAAGATAGGAAAAGAGGAAGTTAAATTATCATTATTTGCAGATGACATGATGCTTTACATAGAAGACCCCCAAAACTCTATTGAAAGACTCCTAGATGTAATAAATAAATTAAGCAGGTAGCTGGATACAAAGTCAATACTCAAAAATCAATAGCATTTCTATACACTAACAACAAAAGTACTGAGAGAGAAATGAGAAGCCACACCCTTTACACTAGCATCCAAAAAAATGAAATATTTAGGAATTAATCTCATGAAAGAAGTAAAAGAGCTATACAGGGAAAATTATAATACCCTGAAAAAGGAAATCGAAGAGGACCTCAGAAAATGCAAAGACATCCCCTGTTCATGGATAGGAAGAACAAACATTGTAAAAATGGCCATTCTCCCAAAATTCCTATACAGATTCAATGCCATCCCAATCAAAATACCACTAACATACCTCATAGATCTAGAGAAATCACTCACAAAATTCATCTGGAACCAGAAGAGACCTAGAATAGCAAAGGCAGTTCTAAGCATCAAAGGCAAGGCAGGTGGCATCACAATCCCCGACTTGAAATTATACTACAAAGCTACAGTAATAAAGTCAGTATGGTACTGGAATAAAAACAGACTGGAGGATCAGTGGAATAGATTGGAAGATACAACCACAACCACAAACTCATTCAACCACCTTATCTTTGATAAAGGGGCCAAACATGCTTGTTGAAAGAATGACAGTCTTTTTAACAAATGGTGCTGGAAAAATTGGCTATCCATATGCAGAAGACTAAAACTAGACCCATGTCTATCACCATGTACTAAACTAAAGTTTAAATGGATCAAAGATCTAAATATTAAAACAGAAACACTAAAACTGCTGGAAGACAAAGTAGGTAAAAATCTCAAAGATATAGGGGTAGGAAGAGAATTCATGAACAAGAATCAAACCACAAGGGAAATACTTCCCAGATCAATAACTGGGACCACATCTCATTAAAGAGTTTCTGCATGTCAAAAGAGATTTCCAGCAGAGTGAAAAGAAAACCCACAAATTGCGAAAAAATCTTCATGGACAGTTCCTCAGACAAAGGACTTCTGTCTAGAACTTATAAAGAATTAAAAAAAAATCAAACCCTCGAAATTCAAAGATCCAATCCAAAAATGGGCATATGAAATGAATACACAGTTCTCAGATGAAGAAATATGAATGGCAAATAAATACATGAAAAAAAGTTCTTCATCATTAGTCATGAGAGAAACGCAAATTAAAACCACACTGAGATTCCATCTCACCCCAGAAAGAATGGCCAGTATAGAAAACACTACCAACACAAGTGTTGGAGAGGCTGTGGGGAAAAAGGAACTCTTCTACACTGTTGGTGGGAGTGTAGATTGGTGCAACCACTGTGGAGGTCGGTCTGGAGATTCCTCAAAAATCTGGGTTTGGAAGTCCCATTTGACCCAGCTATTCCACTTCTAGGCATATTCCCAGAAGAACTGAAAACATCATACCACAGTGATATATGTGCACCCATGTTTATAGCGGCACAATTTGTAATAGCCAGATCTTGGAAACAACCTAAGTGCCCATCAACTGAGGAATGCATAAATAAGTTGTGGCATTTTTATACAAGGGAGTACTACTCAGCTATAAAGAATGATCACATTGAGATATTTATAAATAAATGGACACAACTTGAGACCATTCTCTTAAGCGAAATAAACCAAGCTCATAAGTGTAAATGCCATATAGTCTCCCTAGTATGAGAGTTGCTAAGAGTATAGAAGATTTTATGGTAATCATGAGTCCCCATCTCATAGCTTTGAATCCTTTCAATGTTTTCAATCATCAGTTGGAATGGTTTTATTCCGTTTTGTTTGACTATATCATGTGTGATGATATGAATAGCTGTTTTGAAGAAAACAAAACATTATGACAGCTATTGCTGATTTAATATCGTCCTTCTTAGAAGTCCTACCATGCTTCTATTCTTCTACTATTATTGGTTCTATCTATCACATTGTGTCTTATTGGGATTTGAATATGTGTGATAGTTTAAACAAAATTTTTCTGTCAAAAATGAGATATTATAGTACCCATTGATCATTTTCTCTTATTCGGTTCAGAAAGTCCTGTAATTCTTTCACTCTTTGAATGGATTTATACTATTTTGTTATGTTTGATATTATTGTATTTGAAACTATACTCAACTATAACAGAGAAAGAGATGTTGTGATAGCTACTGTTGATGTCCGGTTGTCTTAACGTAAAGTACTGTGTTGCCTATGTTGTCCTGTTCTGATCTGCTCTGTACTGCCATCTTTTGTTTTTTTCTCTTTAAAATAAAATTAAAAAAAATAACACATTTTAAAAAATCCATTCTTCAGTTCATGGGCATTTTAGTTGTTTCCAAGATCTGGCTATTACAAATTGTGCTGCTATAAACATGGGTGCACATATATCACTGTGATATGATGTTTTCAGTTCTTCTGGGAATATGTCTGGAAGTGGAACAGCTGGGTCAAATGGGATTTCTAAACCTAACTTTTTGAGGAACCTCCAGATTGAGCTCCACAGTGATTGTATCAGTCTGCCCTCCCAACAACTGTGCAGATGAGTTCTCTTTTCCCTGCATCCTCTACAGCATTTGTTGTTGGTAGTTTTCTTTACTCTGGCTATTCTTTTTGGAAAGAGATGGAATCTCGTTGTTTTAATTTGCATTTCTCTAATAACCAATGATACTGAACATTTTTCCATGTATTTCTTTGCCATTTTTATTTCTTCATCTGAGAACTGTGTATTCATCTTGGATGCCCATTTTTGGATTGGGTCTTTGAATTTTGGGGGTCTAATTTTTAAAAATTCTTTATATGTTCTAGACAGAAGTCCTTTGTCTGAGGGACAGTTGACTAAGATTTTTTTCCATTTTGTGGGTTTTCTTTTCACTCTGCTGGTGATTTCCTTTGACATGCAAAAATTTTTTAATAAGATGCTATCTCAGTTATTGGTTCTGCAAAGTATTTCCAGTGTGGTTTGACTTTTGTTCATGAATTCTCTACCTGCCCCTATGTCTTCACGATTTCTACCTACTTTGTCTTTCAGCAGATTTACTGTTTCTTTTTTAATATTTAGATATTTGATCCATTTTAACTTTGGTTTAGTGCATGGTGATAGGCATGGTTCTAATTTTAGTTTTCAGCATATTGAGAGCCAGTTTTTCCAGCACCATTTATTAAAAAGACTATCTTTCTTCCAGTGAACATGTTCAGCCCCTTTATAAAAGTCAAGGTGGCTGAGTGTTTTTGTAGTTTTAGTTGTATATTCTAATCTATTCCATTGATCTTCAGTTCCTTTTTAATTCCAGTACCATGTTGATTTTATTACAGTAGCTTTGCAGTATAACTTCAAGTCAGGGATTGTGATGCCCCTCCTGTCTTGCCTTTGTTGCTCAGAATTTCCTTTGCCATGCTAGGTCTCTTCTGGTTCTAGATGAATTTTAGGAATGATTTCTCTAGATCTTTGAGGTATGCTAGTGGTATTTTGATTGGGATTGCATTAAAACTGCATAACAATTTTTGGAGAATGGTGATTTTCATAGTATTTGTACTTCCTGTCCATGAACAAGGAATGTATTTCCATTTTCTGAGATCCTCTTCAATTTCTTTTTTCAGGGTATTCTAATTTTCCCTGAATAGATCTTTTACTTCTTACATTAGATTGATTCCTAAGTATTTAATTTTTTGGATGCTATTGTGAGGGTTTGGCTTGTCTTATTTCTTTTTCAGTGATTTTGTTGTTAGTGTATAGAAATGGTATTCTTTTTGATCATTGGCTTTGTACCCAGGTACATTACTGAATTAATTTATAATACCTAAGAGTCTTGCGATGGAGTTTTGGGAGTCTTCTATGTAAAGTACCATGTCATCTGCAAATAATGATAATTTAACTTCTTTTCCTGTCCTTACTCCTTTTATTTCTCTCTCCTGTATAATTTCTCTGGCCAGTATTTCCAGCACTATATTGAATAGGAGTGGTGATAATGGACATCCTTGTGTTATTCCTGGTTTTAAAGTAAACGCTTTCAGTTTTTTGCCATTTAATATGATGCTGGCTATTGGTTTGTCATAGATGGCTTTTATCAGATTGAGGTAAAGATCATCTATTCCAATTTTCTTACCATGAATGAGTGTTGGACCTTATTAAAAGCTTTTTTTTGTATCTATAGAAATGACTATGTGATTCTTTTTTTGTTTTTTTAAATTTTAAATAAAATTTATTTAAAGAGAAAAAAAACCAAACCAAAACAAAACAAAATAGTAACAATACAAAATTCCAAGGAAAAAAGGAAAAGACAATAAAACCACTTAGATATCATTACTTGATAAATTACATATTGACAACTTGGAAATAGTTGTCTAAATTACAAAATTGAAACATACAAAGTAGACATTCAAACAGGGAGACTGTTAACAGTTCTGCTCCATGATCTAACAAAAACAGTAATATGGTCATCCATTTTACACACTTCAGTATATGTGCAATTATATCAAAAGGGTAAAATGAAACACAACAAAACAGAACAAAGTGGAACACAAGAAAGCAATGTAAGAGACATAAATTTCAAAGCAATACAATCAGAGATATTCACTGTTTATCATATTGACTCTTGTTTTCTTACAAATAATTGTCCATATCTTCACATACAGGGAATTCACATGAAACAACATAGTATGGAACTGATCTGAACAGGATGAGGAAGGCATTTCATGTCTTCAAGACCAGACAATAGGGAAGCCAAGAATGGCTGTAATAGTGTCTCTCATGGTCTTCAAAACAGCTGTCCATACCTTCATGTATGTTGAACTTAAGACAGGATAAAATCACTCTGAATAAGAAATGATAGTATTGCTGGATTTCACATCATGATGTTATGGAATCAGCACTGGATACTGTAGTGTCTCTTTCTTCAGAGTAGTTGTTCACTTCATCATGCATTATATAATTGGTTCTCATAAACTGTTTATAAGCTCTACACATGCATGTGTCTTTACATGTATATCTATCCTTTCTGTATTAGAGGGAAAGACAAAACAAAACAAATTCCTAGATAAACATGAAATGAAGAAGTCATATAAAACCATAATACAAGGTGATCTACAATGGTTACTATGATGTCTTAGCAGTATACAATAATATTAATAAAAACAAAATATTGGAGACATTATAAGACTTCAGAAGCAGGTAATAATCAAATTAGAGTGGGTATCCTTAGTGAATCTTGTCATCATCAGTGTAGTTGCCTATACTCTCAGACTTGATACTATCAATCATAACAGATTCAAATAAAATAAGTAAAAAGAAAACAGCAAGCTAACAAACCAGATTCAAATCAGATCAGTCATAATAAGACAGTGTAAGTTATACAGGGTTTCAGATTAAGTTAATAGGAAATTAAGGATGATTACCATAATATATCCTGCTATTTTTGGGATAGCTGTCTGTGCCCTCAAATCCAGTGCAAGTAGACAAACTGGAACAGAATATTATCCATCTAAACAGAGTGGTGAGAATAATGTAGATTTTAAATCCTGATACACTATTAACAATATCCTCTGCCTTCCTTTTTTAGACAATTCCTCCCCTTTCACTCCCACAGGGTGCACTGCATATTTTAGGTCCCCCTAACTCCCTCAGTTTTTAGATTGGGGGGAGCAACTTGCTATTTACCCTAACTGGTTCTGAACCTTCTGACTCTTGGGCTTGATCTCGAGTTGTATTCCTTTACCCATAAAAGTCTCAAGATTTTCCTTCATTATAACTGAGTAGTTCTCTACTGCACAAAAGTATCCTGTCTTTTCAACATATCTGCAGGTGCTGGTCGAGTTGTCCCTATTTCTCTCTGGTTCCCTGTCACATAGAATATTGTTTTCTCATATTTGACTTTCTGTCTTAAACCCTCTTTCAGGTTAATTATATTTCCAATACAGAGCATCTCAATGGATCCTATCTTCTGATCTACTCTGCCTGTGTTTCTTTTTGTTAGTATATCAAGCCCATCTGTGTCAGAGATTACAGCCAATCTTCTCTGCCTCATTTCTGCTATTCTATTTTTCTGCCATTGGTTGTCTATTTTTCTCTTTCATTCCACTGTCTGCCCCATTCATTGAGGCCTCTCTGCCACTGTTCCTGAAATCCTCATATTCTTTTTCTCTCTCTCTAGAATGTTCTTCAGTATTTTTTGTAGGGTTGGATTGCTGGTCACAAATTCTCCCAGTTCCTCTTTTTCATGGAAGCATCTTGCTTCTCCATTAATTTTAGGTGATAGTTTTGCAGGATACATCAATCTTG
>PVJX010041406.1:0-14652 GCA_004027295.1 Dolichotis patagonum
ATAAAATACCTGACACACAGAATTTAAAGGAGAGAAGATTTATTGTGGCTCATGGTTCCAGGGGTTTTAATCTGTGGTCATCAGACTCCAGGGAAGAAACATCATGATGGAAGGATATGACCAAGGGACACTGATCACCTCAGGGCAGCCAAAAAGCAGAACAAACAGAATGGAGCCAGAAAGGAAAAGACCAGTGACCAGATACAGCTCCAATGTCATACCTTCATGACCCACCCAGAAACACCCTACAGTGTGCTTTACTAACATCTTGAGCATCTCTCAAACCAATCAAGTTGACAGTCAGGATTAATCCCCATACCATTTGAAGCCTGATGAGTAGAAACCATGTTATGCCTGGTTCTCCAAACTTTGGTATCATGGATGCTCTCTCCAAGGAAATTTCCACCCTTTAGCACAAACTATTAGATGGCGAGGACCATGTGCTTCTTCTCTAACTCTGACACATAGCAGTTTAAAAGAGAAAATGTCAGGTCCACCATTTTTCTTAGATTCAGGAAAGCCAAAGTCACACAGAATCTTTCTCAAGGCTGTAATCAAATGTTTCCAGGGCCAGCGTCATCTCAAGGCTCAATACATGTAGGTGCTAAGTTTCCCTAAGTGACCATTGGCAGGAATGAGGTTCTATCTCTGTTGGCCACAGACATCAGTTCCTTTCCTCTGGATCTATTCACTGAGTAGCTCCTACAATATGGCAACTGGCTTTACTCAGAATGAGTGAAAAGAAAGAATGAGGAAAAAGAAGCCTAATTGTGGCCTAATACTAGAAATGTCATTCTTTCACTATTGCTATATTCTGTTTCTATAAAACTCACATGGAGAGAATTCATGAAAGAATAAATACCAGCAGGTGTGGCTTGTGCGAATCTTCTTAGAAGCTAACTACATCCCTGTCACACTGGTGTGAATCATGCCTCATAGAGACTCAGGCAAACAGTAAGCTCAGTAAATATATGACCATAATTTACCCAGTCCGAAGGACTCAGACTGAAGGTCACAGCATGTACAGTGAACATATGCAAGGAATAAATAAAGAACACTTAGTCCTATGGGTTCAATGCATCCACTAAAGTTCATGTTTATAAATTTAATATCCAGTGCAATAAAGGTAGGATCTTTAAGAAGATATTTTTTCTTGAGGGCTCTCCATCTATGAATGAATGGATTAATGGCACTATCACAGGAGTTAATGTCAGAGTGGGTTTCTAATAAGAGTATGAATTTGACCTCTGTTCTCTCCCCCTCTCTGCGCCTCTCCTTCCTCTCTTCCTTCCCCTTCTTCCTCCCCTTTCTTCCTCTTCCTCTCCCCCTGCCCTCTCATATACACACTTCTGCCTTCCAATACAGGATAAAGCAGCTTGAACCCTTGTTGGATGTGCACCTCTTGAACTTTGACTTCATAGGCTCTAGAACATGAGAGAGAAATCTTTGTTCTTTGTAAACTTAGCAGTCTCATGAATTCTGTTATGGCAGCACAAAATGTACATAAGATTTTTATTCCACTAACTCAAGTGTACCGAGTCTTTTTCCTGCCAGGTTGACAAAAGTGTAGTCTCAACCAGTGGGAATTCAGGACAGTTCACCAATTCATGAAAGAGTAATTAGTAGTGAGGTCAGAAGAAAATGGGAGGACATCTCCTGGTCCTAAGTCACAGGTCCTGGCCTAAATGTGCTTCACACTATGTGTTCCTCTGTCAGCTGCTCATGTGCTGAGTAAGATTCTTATCCTTGTGACTTCTTTGGGGTCTCACTTCTGTGTCCTACTTTACAGCCAATTGTGAAGTTTCTAGACCAGAATGGAGCCAAGATTCTCAGTCACCCACCCTCTCTGTCATATCTTGTGAGCATACTGGCTACCTATGCTCCTACAGCCTCCCAGGACCAAGGCCACAGAGGAGGACTGTAGAATACTTTCCCTTCCCAGCACCCCCAGATTCTTCACAGATGCATTTTCATCCTGTTTGAATTCCCTTTGAAGCAAGCTGCAAATGGTTCTCTCAGACCTGTTGACATTTTGTTCTCCTCGTGTTTACCTCTGTTCTTCTCACTTTAAGCCCAACCCCAAGCCAGTGGAATTTTTTCTAATCCAGGGTAAATAGTAGGGATCAGTATTGCCTTTGTGTTGACCTTGAGCATTTCTGAGTCACATCCATGTTTAACCTTCATGCTTTCTATTCAATCCCAGTCCCCCCAGGGTACCGGGTAGCAGTAGCAAAGATTAGAATGTTCTCATGAGATTTCTGTTTGTTTGTTTTCCTTTTATATAAACACTGGTGATTGGAGGTGCCAAAACATTTAAGGTATTTTTTGTGGCTGAATTGCTTACCCGTACATACTGTTGACTAGCTCAAATATCAGCATGATCAGATTTAGATGACAGAGGCAGTATTACCATTGAGTAGGGCAAATATATTCCAGGTCCTTGGGTATGACAAATAATTTCCAAGGGTGCACATTGTAGTATGTAGCAAGTAACTACATTTATTGAAGATCACAGGACAGTAGCAGGAACAGGGAGAAGGGTGATAGGAAAGAGGATGAAGGAACAAAGGACTCTAGTAGAAAGGAAGAAAAGTGCTTAAGTGTCAAAGGAAGAAAGAAAGGGCATCAATAACTCAGGCTTCCAGTATTTATTGGTTCAGATACTGCTGCTCCCAGGTCTCGCTCGCTCTCTCTCTCTCTCTCTTCCCTTTCTCCTTGTCAGCAATTTATGTGACCTCCTAAGTTTAAACCATGATAATCATTAGGGTTGCCCTAAGTTTAAGCACAGATGACCATTAGTGTGATGTGGCATTTACAGTTGAAGGAAGAGAAGGGAGTGACTCAGCCCCTTTCTAACAGTACTAGAAGCATTTTAGTATATGATTTCCTTCTCCTACAAAAAAATAAACTCACCAAAATAACCAGGTTGATTGTGAGTCAATAGGCCCTTTAATGTAGTTCTCAGGGACCAGTCCTTTTCAAGCCTCCCTCTCCTTTGGCAAAAGCCTCTTTCTTTTTGTGTAGAAAGGTGAGTATGCTACATATGAAGACTTTCTAAACTGACCAAGGATTCCCAAAGTGAGAGCGCATGATGGTTTGCAGATAATATAGATATGAAGGAAATAAACCTAAATCCCAGCCTCAGATATGCTGAGTTTGTGCTCCTCAAAATTGAAGAATGAATTCTAAGGAATAACAGAAGTTAAGAGAAGGAAAATGTATTGAGACAGCTCCTGAAAGACAGGAGGGGCTCCAAATGTGGTTTACCAAGGAGCCCACTTCTCTAAGAAGATTTTTTACAACTGAGTCATGAGAGGTGGGTACAGGGGTACAAGGTTGGTCAAACTTTAAACAGCCAGTAAGATTATAAGTATAGTGGCTAGCTAATATTAATCCAATAGTAGCAAGAGCATGTAGATAACGCCATTAAACTTGGTTAATAATCTATAGTCTTAGCCTTAGTAGTCTTAGTTGATTGGGAGAGGATGACTTACCCCTAATGAGACAGTGGTTTGCTTATATGGGAAATCTCAAAAGGATAATACAAATAATTTCAAACTTCTTTGGGGAAGAGTGTAAATCTAGTCATTGCAATTTTAATCTTCTTCAGATGTGCCTCCAGCCAGTTTTTGATATGTTCTCATCTTTAGGACTGACTCCCTCAAGGGCCAAGCCTATAATATTTCTACCTAATTTAACTATCTATAATAGTACATTGACTCTATAAATACATCAAGCAGTGACTGAAAACAGAGTACAGTATTTCACATTTTTGCATATTATGTGTATTATTTCTCAGTAGATGCTATTATGAATAAAGTTCAAATTCTTTAAAAGCATTCTCCAATTCATAATAGTTTTTTGTCCTTATGTACTTAGAAAGTAAAAGAATATGTGCAATACAGGGGTTGAAATTTTTATCTGTTGAGAAATAAACAATAGTGTTTTACATTATAAAAAGATCTTGATGCTCAAAAATGTTAGGAATCATTGAGACAAGCTGACCCCATTGAGCAAGTTGATCCCAGCATAGAACATATTGAAATCAAAAGGAATAAAACTAATACCAAAATATTGCACAAGATCTACAGATCAATATAATTTCTGTGAAAAATCTCACATGCCCTCTTTTTCCCCCAAGAAACTGATAAAGTTATCCTAAAATTCATTTGGAAATGCAAGAATACAAAATAACCAAAACAGTCTTGAAAAGAAAGTCCTAAATTAGAGGATTCACCCTTTCTGATCTCAAAACCTACTATAAAGCAATATGGTACTGACACAAGAATAGACATATACATTAATGGAATAAAACAGAAAATCCAGAAATAAATCCTCACATTTACAGTTAATTGGTTTTCAACAAGGGTGTGAAGGATGGGGGGAAAAGTAGATTTTTTTCAACAAATGATTGTGGGAAAATGGATGTCCACATACACAAAAAAATGCAGCTGAACCTCTACCTCACATCACATACAAGAAATTAACTCAAAGTAGATGATGAAGCTAAATGTAAAAGCTAAAAGTATAGAACTCTTAGAAGAAAACATAGTAGTAAGTCTTTGTGGCCCTTGAACTAGTCAACGGTTTCTTAGGTATGATACCAATAACACAACCAACAAAAGTAAAAACAGATGAAAAAGATTTGTCCTTGTGAACTAAATTAAAATGCCTATTACACCACAATCAATCTGGTCCTTCTTAAAACTGGGACATCATCAAAATTTAATACTTTTCACTCCAAGAACATTATCCAAAGAAAGAGGGGAAAAGTCACAGAATGAAAGAACATATTTGTAAGTCTGAAAGTTATATACCTGATAAGGACTACAATCTAGAACATATAAAGAATATATAAAGAATGCTTGCAGCCTAGCAATAAAAAGGCAAACAACCTAATCTTAATGGGAGCAAAGGATTTGACAACTATTTCTCCAAGAAGATATGCAAATGGCCAATAAGGTCAAGAAAAGACATTAGTCATTAGAGAAAATGTAAATTAAACCACAATGAGAAATAGTTTTATATCCACTAGGGTAGTTATAATCAGACAGACAATAGTAAGAGGTATGTGGTAAGGATGTGGTGAGAGTGGAATCGTCATACATTCTAGTAGGATTGTAAAACAGTACAGTTAGTATGGGAAATGGTTTGCCTTTTCTTCAAAATTTTAAACAGAGTTGTTGTATGACCCATAATCCCAGGCCTAGGCATATGCCCAAGAAAAACAAAAGCATGTATTTGCACTAAATCTGATATTCATGATAACATTAACCATAATAGACTGAGAACAAACGTTCATCAATTAATGACAACTCGTATTGTATATACTACTCTCCTGTTAGTCACGTAAGAAGCTGTCTTGGTTATCAAAACCACTATCACAGTAAATGAGTGCTAACATTCAAGTAACCCTTGTTTTACTTAACAATAGACCCAAAACACAAAGGTAGTGTTTCTGGCAATTTAGATATGACAAAGGGTAAGCATAAAGAAGTCCTATAAACTGAAAATGTGAAAGCACAAAGAGACATTTGGAAAAGAGAAAGAGGTCAGTTATGTAACTTTAAATTAATTACAACATATTTATTGCAATATATTGTTATACATTGTCATAATTATAATATGTTGTTATATTTTTTCCATTTTACTATTAGTTTTTGTGTTTAATCTGTAACTGTGCTTAACTTATAATTGAAATTTACCACAGCTAGGTACAGGGAAAAACCTAATATATGTAAAGTTTGATACCATCTGTAGACTATGGTTTCAGGCATCTGCAGGATGATGAGCAGGAAATTATAATATGAAAGAAGCCAGTCCAGTCACAGAGGCCCATGTATTCCATTACGAATACACATGAAATGTCAGGAATAGGTAAATCTCTATACCAGGAAGTATCAAGGGCTGAGGGTGCTGACTCCTACTGGATCTGAGGTGTTTCCTAGAGTAATGAAAATGTCCCAAAATTTGATAGCAGTGATGGTTGCCTGATTCTCAGAATATATGAAGAGTCACTGAATTGCACAAAAGCGGAAAACATGTTTGTGAAGGGCCAAATAATAAATATTTTGGGCTTCTAGCTGTATGATCTTTGATAGTACTACAATTCTGTAATTTTAATGAAAAATCAACTGGACAATATGTAAGTGAAAAAGCATAGTTTTGCTCTAATAAAATCTTATTCACAGAAACAGGCAATGGTCCTAATCCTACAGATGCAGGGTGCCAATTTTTTTGTAGGCAGTGATATTTTTAAATCAGGGGCCATGCCTTATTCATAGCTTCATCTTTTGGACAGCCTAGCCAGTAAGGGTGACTCAGTACATGTTTACTTGAGACACACAGAAGTGGTCTTGCACAATATCCCACCAACAGGCTAAGGAAAGGTCTAGAATTTTCCATCCCTCGTGCCTTTGGCAGAAGCCAGAGCTGTTGTGATCAGTTGTTCTCTGATGGACTGTTGCAAGATCCTGCAACCTGCAGACAAATGGACCTAGGGTTGAAAGGAAGGGGGTAGAAATGGAAGGGTAACTGCCAATAAATTGGTGAAGATTAAAATGAGGAGCCAGTTTAATACTCAAGTTATACACCTTGTCCATTCCTGGAACACCTGCACTGTTTAGAAGAGAAAGCTCTGGCCTAAGTCTATCAAGAACTACATTCTCTAGTTCTGCAAACTTTGTGGAGATCCAAAGACCTCCAACCAATGTGTTATATCAGGAGGAAACAGTGCATGGTTCTCTTCTGAGAGAGGACTTTGTCCTATTGTGCTAAACCTAGTTCAGACCCTGTAGCAGGCTTTACCTAAGAACCCAACTTTATTAGTTATCCACCTTATCCAACAGAGTAAATTACAGCATTTGCCATCCTGACTTAACAGGGTTAGTGAATTTTTCTTGTTCTGTAACTGTTCGTTTCAGAGCAACATAAAAAGAGAGATGAACCAATGAAATTTATGTTCCATTAAGGTCAGTGAGGGAATATAAAGCACATTCTCCCTCTCTGGGCTTTCTCAGGGATGGATGATGGGATGCTCCATTGGTCATTTCTACTCTTCTGCATTCATAGGTCTTGAGTTCTCTCCTTTTGAGAAGATACCACAAAGCAAACAATAAGGGCAAGCTTTCAGTTGTGTTCCACTGTGGCAAATAGATCTGAGTCATCTACACCTTCTGAATTATTTAGAGCTTAACAAACTAGGTACCCATTATTATAGAACCATTTGAAGCTGAAAAGAACACAAATAAATACTCATTTATATAGTAGCATATTACACTTATTTGGCGCACCATTGAAAAATACATTGAGGGAATAAAATGAAGTAACGAAATATATGTAGACATATTCTTTGCAGCAGAACATACCAGATACAAATTGTGTTATAGCTCACATTACTTTTACATGAAGTTAATTTATATGTTACTATGTCTATGAAAACAGGTTATGAGGTTTGGAATATACTCAATATATTGATCTCTGTGATCTTTTAAGTTTCAGGTATCAGAGAAAAAATGTCATCAAGACATCTTGGTAGAAGGGATATAAGGAATATCTGCATCAAGGGGGACTCCTTAAAGTCCCCCAGGACAAAGGAATTGCCTGTTCTTGAATCACAGGCTGACAACAGAAGCAAAGAGTGTCTTACAAAACATAAACACACATAACCCATGACTGTTTATAGCTCAATGTTTTATTACCAACCACACCCCTCAATAGATCCTCAGTGAAGGCATTTCAAAGAATTTGGTACTGGGGAGGGAGGAGAAGATATAGACACAAGTTTAAAGCCTTTCCATTGAAGATGTGAAAGAGATCATCACGTTTTTATTTACAAAATTTCTAATCTCAAAAACATAGTGTCCTTATGTGAGTTTTACCTCAATAAACTAAAGACAAAAGTTGCAAGTCATTGGACGTCCCAAGAAACTTAAAAAGTAAGATATTAGGTCACTAATATCATAATAAGCAGGAAAGGGACCAGGCATGATGAGTTACAGTTCCCTGTCTCAGGAGGGTGTTTCCATTCCCCCTGCTCTGGCTTCAGTCACAGTCTGTGCAGCAAGATGTATAAGACCTCCTCATGACACTGACAGTTTTGAAAGAAAGGATTTTATCTTGAAGGTGTTTGTTAGGACTTAAAAACTGTAAATTCTTCTATGCACGATTACCTTCAAGTTTAACAGGCCAAACCTTAGTCACATGTCACTTCCTAAACCAGTTAACTAATTTAATATAATCAGGATATACTAGTGGAACCTGGGACCACCTTTCTATAAGTCATGCATAGGAGGAGTAACTTGTTAAAAAGAGGGGGAAAAACTACACCACTGCAAACACACAGATCTTTGTTTTTCTGGATTCCTGAAGCTAAAGTTATTTAATATATCTGCAGCCTCCCTGAATCCACACCCCCACCTTCACTCCATCAGCAGTTAGGCCAGTCTTGAGCAGAGATCACCTGTTTCCATTATCTCTAGCTGCATAACAAGCCAAACTTCAAACTTACTGGCCTAAAGCAACAACCATTTTAACTGCTCACAACTCCACAAGTCAGGAAGTTGCATTTCTGCTCCATGATTAACTAAGATTTAGTGACGGGGTTAGGGATTAACTAAGATTTAGGGATTGGCTGAGACCGCATACTTAGAAGCAGCTATCTGACTGATTTCCTTGGTTACCCTGCATGTAAGGCATCCACATGTCCACACTTGCCTTTCTCATAGCATGGCAATCTCAGAATTCAAAGGAGGAGATTCTTAAAGCATGAGTCCAGTATACAAGTGACCCCTGATTAGGCCTCTGACTGATTACATTTGCTGGTAGCTGGTAGCTCATCCGCCAAATCAAGTTACCTGACCAAGTCCAGAGTCCAATATGAGAGGGACAGCACAAGAATGAATATTGAGAAAAATGGTTTAGGGGGAGGCATGAATATAACAATCTGTCATACCACAGACAGGGCTCTTCTTTGAGTCCTGCCCAAATCCAATCCGGTGTCCCAGTTCTTATCACTGTACATTTGCTATCTCCATGAAATTCACCTTCAGCAGTTCTCTCTGTACCCGGAACCTCTGCACACACATTGGTGCCCAGAGGTAAAACAGGCTCTGTTGAACATTGAGCAAGTATATATGAGTTCCCATATATTTTTAATTTTCTTTTTTATTAGTGTATGTTTGTGATATATAATAATTGCATTAATCTTGAGGATTGGTACAAACACACATCACATCATAGTCACTTTTACCTCCCCTTCCCCTCTCTGCTCGCCTATTTCTTTCTTTCTCCACTTTACCTTCCCAAGAGCTTCTTTAATACATATGCACAATGCTGTCTATGGATCCTCCTTATTAAGGTCATTTAAGGTCTTTGGCTACTGCCCTGGGTTTCCCTCTGTTCTCTAATTTGCTCTTGCCATACCACCTGATGATTTCAATATTCATAGATGATCCCTCCAGGACCTTGACCTCTCCATTTCTTGATCTTTTATCTCCAATTGGTTTTCCCAACCCTTCTCACACCCACTTTATTCTCTGACATTGCCATTTACTACACCCTCCATAATTTATATTTCACACACCCCATCATCATATACCACCTTTTATTTTAACATCTCTAGCTTGTTCCCTCTGTGCTCCAATACCAAAGATCCTTAGACCACATATGGATCTTTAACCTGGCCCTCACTTCACTATTTAATTCTACCCTGACTTTCTAATTAGTTTATGTGGCCCATGATAATAATCAATTCTCCTTAGACATAATTGTGTCTTTTGCTCCTCTTGTTCTCCAGGCATGAAGCTGGCAGAAAACATACTCCTGATTATCCTGACTTTCCACATGCTCTTCACTAACATAGCCAAAAGTGGCCAGAGAAAAATCATACAACTATGATGAGTTGCCTCAGTTCAATTAATGTCAGTGACATCCAGTGGGCCTGGAATGCTGTTTGTCACTCCTACCAGGCAGTTCACACCCCTACTCTATGATGAGTAATTCACACCTCTTTCTTCTCAAGTTTCCACCCCCTTTCCATTCCAACTCTCATCTGAAGATTTTGCCTTTTATTTTGCTAAGAAAATAGAAAACGCCAGAAGAGAACATTCATGTATTCTCTCCCATGTGCTCTTCTTTCCCTCTCTAGTTCACCTTCTTTCTCCTTAGTTCCCTGGAAGCTTGCATTTCACTCTTCATCTCAGGGTCACTTCAACTTCTGCAGAGCATCATAATCATCTCATTTTTCTACCACCATGAGTTCCATCACCATCACTCCAATAGGGTAGCCTTAGCCCTCAAAACCACCAGGCTTGTTTCTTAGGGTTCAAACTCCAAGCTTCCAGTTTGAAAAAAATCTTATTGTCCTAATTCTTATCACATGGTGACCTCTAGTCAATCAGCTCTGGCCACAGAAGGGAGTTATGCTACGCACAAGAGTCTTAGAAAAGTAGGCCTCAGAAAACATAGGGCTGGCTGTGCTGGTACACAATTTAATCTCAGCTACTCAGGGGGCTAAAGGAGGATCACAAGTTCAAGACCACTGTTACGGATTAAAAACTGGTGGTCATCTTAACATCAGCTGAATTAAATCAGCATGGTGCTGCATATAGATGGCCCACCTGAGGAAAGTTGCCAGCATAAAAGGAGATGTGGAAAGGAAGAGTAAGGTGTTGTGGGTTCTCCTAAGTGTTGCTGTGTTGAGCCATTGGTTCTCCTGGAGGAGCTTGTCATGCTGGCTTCCCCAATTGAATTTTGCCATTATTATCACAGGCGCTCAAGACCTTGTCACAGAAAATGGCTGGGTTCACTGTGGGGGAGCTTTGCTCCTTACATGGACCATTGCTTCCAGGCTCCAGATAGGAAGATGTGTGCTGTTTAATATCCAGGAGAAGTTTGTCACACTGGATTCCTGGCATGACAACCATTATCATCATCAGAGGAGCTCAGGACTTAATTGTCGCAAAGAATGGCTGTGGTGCTTTTTAGGGCAGCCCTAGTCCTTATTTTGAGCATGACTTCTCAGCACCAGTGTAGAACCCTCAACCTACTGACTTAGCTCCTTCACATCACTAGCATAGACTTTCTAGCTTCCACCACTGACCTTTGAGCCTTCGCAGTGCAGACCTATGAAACAGACTGGTATGAGTCCTTGTTGTGGGCTCTAGACACCCAGTTTGACTCTGGGAGGCACTGTCATGGGCTCTAGGTCTTCAGCTGGACTCATGAAGGACATTGCTGAGAGAACCAGGACCTTGGCTGAATATTCTGGGTCTTTAGTGTTGTGGACAGATTTCCTGCACTTTCTTGTATTTAACTCTGGGTGAACATCATAAAATAATATTATAAATTCTGTGTCCTATAACTGTTCTCCATGCAACCCCTGACTACAAAAACCACCACAGGCAACTTGCAAGACTCTATCTCAAAATTAAAAATAAAAAAAGACTAAGGGTATAGCTTAGTGAAACAAAGGGATTCTTTAACATTTATGGAGTCCTGGATTTCATCCCCACTACCATCGAAAAAGAAGAAAAGAAAAAGAGGAGAAAAGAGGAAAGAAGACAAGAGAAGAGGACAGGCAGGGTAATGAAGGGGAGAAGAGGGAAAAAGAAAAAAGGGGGAGGAGGAGAAGGGAAGATAAAAAGGAGAGAGGGACAGAAACTGGTCAAAATCAAAACAAAACTCTTCCAAAATCCTGTATTCCACTTGAGGGAAAAAACTGCATTGTATACATAGGACATTTAAAATTTAGAGAATATAACTTTTTTGGAGGATGAAGTTTGTGAAATGAATCTAAGGAAGCCATAGATAAACAGCATTGTATTTGCCTCTGAGTCTCCTAGACCTTGAATGTCTTAGAGCCCAGAACTGGCCCTATTGATCCTTATAAACCAGCAAATAATGTAATATCTATCATTCAATATTTGCTGCATTGAACAGAGTTTCCTGGAATAAGACAAAACCAGAAAAAATGACCACATCATGGGCACAGCAGTTCCCCTTGTCTATAAAAAGGGAGTATTTAAGTCTTCCTACAGAGCCAGATTTTTCTCTAGCACTGGATATTACAAGAGACTGTGAAGAGAAATCTTTATTTGTGTGACATTTGGTCACATAATGGACAATGGTCTCATCTAAGGCTTTGCGAAAGCCTCAGAAGTGCCCTAAAATGCCCATTTCTTACATTAGCTCTGTGAAAAACAACACAGCACTACTTCAGAACTCCAGGATGACATTTCCATGGAGAAATGAACCAATCTGGCAGAGTAGGCCGCTTTCTGACCAGATGCAGGAGTAGAAGTGAGAAAACCTGAAGATGTGGCGCTGAGCCGTAGGCAGGAGGCTGGAAGGCAGGAAGGTGTACCAGAATCACCTGGAAGAATTCTTTAAAATACAGAATTCTCCTTTACTATGGTTCTCATATTGTCTGGATCCCTGAGAGTGGAGGTAAGGCAGCATCAGCAGATTACAGGCATATGTATATTGAAAAATACAGCTTCCATTCCTTCCTCCCCCACCCTCACTGTCTGGAGGTCTAATCACCTTGAGTCATGCACTTGTATTTGATGTATCTGAATATGAGTGTGTAGTTTATGTATGCATGTATTTATATGCCACTGAATCCCAGAAAGGATGGCAGATGGCTTACACATACTTTTAAAATACAAAAAAAGGAGGATAAAAAAATAGAAATGAAATGCCAATGAGAAAAATGATGTTGGAAATTCAAATGCTAGTAGCCATAAGCGCACTTTCACAAAGTTCAGCTAGCATCAGTCCAAGAGAGGCTGTGCTCCCTGGGAGGAGCTGCCAGGACAGAATGCCAGTGGCACGGCTGCTGGAGAAGCTGGCCCTTCCTTACAAGGCGCAGACCCTGACTTGAGTGCTTACCAGATAAGAGAGAGGTGGGCAGCCAGGGTACCATTTTATAAAATTGGGGTTGTCACTGGGTCTCCAAGACAGGAGATTTGGAATTTGGGGAATCAGCAGGCAAGGTAAAGGACTGTTGTTAGGTTTTACTGCTGCCCTTCTACCCAGAATGAGGACCCAGTTATGAGGTACCTGGAATTCAGCCTTTTACACTCAGATTCTATCCTGACCAAGTGTCTGAACTGCAGTCTATATGTCTAGGTCATCCTAATGCTGATTCTGTTCTGAATGTATTTATTTTCTCTTGGGTACACATTTGTGATATATAATGTATGCATTCACGATAGGAAATTGGTACATATATATATTGAACTTAGTCCTTTTTACTTCCCCTCCTTGCTCCTCTGAATTCTATTTGATTAATGCTATCTTCCTGCAAATATGAGACACTTATACTTGGAAAGAGACCATGCATTTATATTAGATCTCAGAACAGGACTGAAAACATTGGCATATACAGGGGAAGGGACAGATCAATTGATTTCACCTAGGGATTATAAATAAGTATAGGTCAGATAACTGATGACTTTTAAAGTACAAGTTGCTTAAATTCATTACAAGTTGCACATCCCTAATCCAAAAATCCAAAATGCTCCAAAACTCAATATTTTTTCAGTGTCATAGTACTCAGAATTTCAGATTTTTCAGATTAGAGATGCATAACCAGTAAAGTCTATGCAAATATTACAAAGTCCAAAAAATTTTAAAATCTGAAACTGTTCTGGTTCCAAGTGTTTTTGGATAATGGGTTCTTAAGTTTTATCTCATTTAAGCATTTCAGTCATTCATTTAAGCACTTGCTTTCATAAACATCCATATCCTTAACATACAGGTTGAGGAAATAGATCCTCAGAGGATAGTCCAACTCCCAAGCATTGAGGTAAGATTCAAACTCAGCAGGCAGGCCAGTCAGCAATGCAGTAATAAAAGAGAGGTGAAGGATGATGTACATCCTTCATGGAACACAAATTTTAAAAACCAGTTTTCAGCTATTCCCTAAAGCCCTATGGACTCAGGTTTTTTGAACCAGTGAGAGAGCAGACCTCCAGGGAAAAAATGTTTCTTCAGTTTCCCTTTTAAGTACTGTCCTGAGTCCTCAGTTCTGCCAAAGTAAAATTTTCTGCTAACAATTTCATACTGTAGTCATTTGGGTTAGTCTCAGCCAGTGGAGAAGTGTCTGCAGGGAAGAGATGGAATGTGATGCTTAGGGTGATCAAGAATTGAGCCTTCTGGCCCAGGAGTTTTAAGTAATTTTTTTAAACTCATGCCACTCAGGAAGTCTCCCAGAAAGCAGCATCTCAGGCTCTCTTTGGGACCCAAAACTCCCGGACCGTAGAGTGGCCTGAGCTGTTTGGATTGAAAGTCTGCGCAGACCTGCATCTCGGCGCGACTCTTTGGGACGAGTAAGCACGCCCTTCATCCGCAGGGGACTGCCTGGAGATCGGCATCTGGGCCAGGTCTGTTTGGGCCCATAGCCCCCCTTCACCCCCAGGAAGTCTCCCAGAAAGCAGCATCTCGGCCTGTCTCTTTGGGACCCGAAACTCTCGGACCCGCAGAGTGGCCCGGGCTGTTTGGATTGGGAATATTGTGGAGACTGGCATCTTGGCCAGGTCTGTTTGGGATCGGGGACTTTTCAGAAACCAACATTCTGGCCTGACTCTTTGGGACCTGTAGGCCCTTCACTTGCAGGGAACCTCCTGGAGACCTGCCTGGGACAAGGCA
>PVJX010041407.1:0-14677 GCA_004027295.1 Dolichotis patagonum
CTTTATACTATTGTGTTATGTTTGATATTATTGTATTTGAAACTATGCTCAACTATAGCAGAGTAAGAGATATGGTGTTAGCTACTGTTGATGTCCAGTTGTCTTAATGTAAAGTACTGTGTTGCCTATGTTGTCCTGTTCTGATCTGCTCTGTACTGCCCCCTTTTGTTTTATTCTCTTTCAAATAAAAAAAAAAAAAACTAAAAAAAAAAAAAAAAAAAAGAAGAAAACCAGCAACTATTGCCTCTGTCCTTGAGCCATCAACCTTAAATTTTGAAATGGAGCAGATTTGAATAACTGCTCATCAAGGAGAGATCGCCTTGTAGAAATAGACAATCCCACATTGGCAGGCCTTCCTTTGAATACAGCATATAGTAGAGCCTTAGAATTTTTACACAGCACTTTGAATATGCTATGCTAGGCAAGGATTCAGTGACGCCACTTTAGTTAACTTATGGTATCCTCTCTATAAGGTTATAAACCTACTAACATAGAATCAGAATGACTGGAAATAATTTTAAGTTACAAATTATTCCTGTGTCTGGGGACTATGTAACATAAAGAATGAAATGGGGAAGCTATTGCCTGTGGTAGTAGATGTTGCAACTTTTAGCCGTTTAAATTATCCTTGCCTCCCCACATCCTCACTCATACAACTAATGTGAAAGAACTAAAAAAAAAAAAATAACTATTATTCCGTAGCAACCTCCCATTATATATTATTCCCACCCCACCACAGCTGCCCTTTAGCAACTCAGTTCCCACTCAAATATCTGGATAAGCTTCATCTAATTCACTTGTACAAAAATTCACAACCATGCAACTTTCCCGGGGCTTTTATTCATTCAGTAATTTACATAACTAATATATGCTGAAGCCCATTTTATGGCAGGCACAGTTCAGTAAACCTGTAAACTAAGTCCTACTGGTCTCTGAAAAATTCTGAGGGACTTAATGAGGCTGGTCAGACTGTAGCTTGCTGCTTCCCTACCCTCACCTCTACTGTTAGCAGTCTACAGGTATTTGAAACTATGGCCAGAGTACTGTCCCTAAAATTTACTCCCCTTTTTTGTCCATTCCTTGACATTCTATCTCAGCTAGGGATGTAGCTCAGCAGTGCAACACCTGCCTGGCAAGCACGAGCCAAGTTGGATTTTCAGTACCAAAAAAAAAAAAAAAGCCCACAAAAAAAATTCTATCTTATACAATCAGAAAGAAGCAGCAAGCTGCCCAACCATAGTTACCCTTCAGAATTCCTTATAGAGTGACCTGATTTTTGTTTACAGTTTTATTTTAATTAATCAAATAGAAAGGCCCTTTGTTCTTGTTCTCTTAAATGTATATTTGGAGCCTGCAGTAGTAGTTGAAATAAGGTCTGAGATTTACAAGCTTTTTTTCACAAGTATTTTTTTATTATGTCCTTTCTGACCTTTGAAGTAAACAGGGCAGATATTTTAATATTTTATATTTGTTTACATTTGTATATTTTATATTTGTCAGTATATTTTGGGTTAAATTATACAAAATTATCACTTTCATAAAATCAGAAACAGCCATGGCAATTTCACCCAATAAAGCAATAGTATGTTCACTTTTTTAGCTGAGGATATTGAGTATATACTTACCCAAGATTAGATTAAGAATTGTCAGAAAAGTACCTTCAGTTCTAATGTCTATAAATCCATTTGCAATGTGGACTGCTTTCAAACAAAGAATATTCTAGATGACTAGAAACAGAATTAGCAAGAGCACAACCACATGGTAACAGAGTCAATCACTGCCAATTACATTACCCAAATTATATTCTTTCCTTAAAAAAATGCCTATAGAGTTAGTACAGTATCGCAAGCTCACTGATATGGAAATTCTCAGAGATACCATATAAATAATTGAAAACTAATAGTTTGTAAGAGGCATTAACAGGATTCAAACCATGGCTGCCTAATTCCAAAAGGTAGCTTCTCCACTAAAACCATATCATAGCTTAGTGATTTATCCTCTCTCAGCTTTTCTGCCACTAAACACCAATTCCCACAAGGCTTTTCCTCTGACTCTCCTAAATCTACTTTTCTCTAGAGTTTCCTGAAAGATAAGTCCACTACATTCAGTTTTCTCCCCAATCCCTTTCCTCTAACCTTTATGACTCAATCCAAAACCTAGCATTTAAATATGTAACTAGTTAAAAGAGTAGATTCCCTGTACCTAGCAACAATCACTCTAAGGAGTAACCCATCACAGGTTCTGGCTCAAAATTTCACTGAAGATGACAGAAAATAACTCTCAGTAGAAAAAAAAGAGGATTTGGGTGCTACTCTTCTAAATGAGATAGTACTTACCTTCATGTACTGAATGGTGTCCCACAGATGCCCTACTGGTTCAAAAGATCTGCATTAAGGCAACTTCATCCCCTCCAACATGTCAGGACAGAGAGGATATTCTGGACTTTATCCTCACAATGATAGGTGTTTCATCTCTGGTTGTCTGAAGGCTTTTCATTTGCTTTTAAGCCCAGCCCAATTCAGAGTGGCACTCACTCACTCATTGCTGGGAAATGAACTGCATTCTTGTAACAGAAACAAACAAGTAATCATCTATATGTATCACTCAACTTTAAATAAAAAGTACCATGTGAAAGAACCTTAAATAACTAAAAGAAATGACTAAATTTTAATGTTTGTTCAGGAAGTCTATGTGATAATGGATGAAATGCTGATAGTATCTTCAGCTTGAAAAAGGAAATATGCAGTCATGTAATTATCTTTAAACAAATAAAGAGCCAAAGGAAAGAAAATAATGGTAGCTACCTCTAAAAAGACCTCTAACCTTTATGACTCAATCCCAAACCTAGCATTTAAATATGTAACTAGTTAAAAGAGTAGATTCCCTGTACCTAGCAACAATCACTCTAAGGAGTAACCCATCACAGGTTCTGGCTCAAAATTTCACTGAAGATGACAGAAAATAACTCTCAGTAGAAAAAAAAGAGGATTTGGGTGCTACTCTTCTAAATGAGATAGCACTTACCTTCATGTACTGAATGGTGTCCCACAGATGCCCTACTGGTTCAAAAGATCTGCATTAAGGCAACTTCATCCCCTCCAACATGTCAGGACAGAGAGGATATTCTGGACTTTATCCTCACAATGATAGGTGTTTCATCTATAAAAAGACATTTATGACTATTATTTATATCTAAAGGAAAATTAACTGAACTAAGAGGTAAGAACTCTAGCTTAGCTGCTAACAATAATGATTTAAAAAAATGTAGAACTCATGTTTCACAGATAGTAAGAACCTTAAATTATCTCATTTAATTCTATGACATTAAAGTAACTTATTTGTCCATTAGAGCCCTTAACATATTAATCATAGTTGCTTTAAACCATAGCCTGATAATTCCAGGATCCTTGCCATATTAGTTTGGTTGTGACACTTGCTGTTTTAAACTGTATTTTTTTCCCTTTTAGTACACGTTGCAATTTTTTGTTGAAAGGCAACTGTAATGTACTAGGTAAAAGGAAATGTTACATAGGCCTTTAGTGATGTAGTAGTGTGTTGTGGTTGGGCTAGGAGGGTAAGTGTTCTATAGCTCTGGGATTACGTCTCTTAGTGAGCCTGTGCCCATGGCCTGTGAACTTTACAAATGATTCTGGTTTTTTCCTTGTCTTTTTTTGCTCCCTTGGGAGGGTGTACCAAATTGTTAGAGGAGATTGTACTTGAGTATTTCCTTTCTCCTATTAGGTTAGGCTCTGGTGAAAGAGTTTCTCTTGAATGCAGGCCTTGCTAAGAACAGAATGTTCTTATGTATTTTAAATGGTTATACTTCCCCATGGCAGAAGACTGAAGGAATCTTCTTCCAATCAGGGCTGTGAAACTTTGTGATGCTTCTAGAGGTAAAACTTCCAAAGTCACTGACCTTCTTATGTCTGGGTTTCCTTAAAGGTTTTAACTCTTGTATCTGTTCACATAGAATCTTCCTAAGTCTGTTTATTCATGATTTTTTCAGTTACAAAAGGTTGCAAAAACTGTAATACTAAAGCAGCCTCAGAAATCATCTAATTTAACTCTTTGTTTATAGAAACAGTCAGAGGGCTGAGGATTTAGCCCAGTGGCTTAAGCGCCTGCCTGGCAAGCATGAGGTTGTGAGTTCGATCCCCAGTACCAAAAAAAAAAAAAGAATCTAGAAACAGTCAGGCTACCTTGATTCAACAATTAGCTCTGCTACTTAACTTTGAAGGGTATCCGCAGCCCAAGAAATGGAAATTCTAAGACAGAATTTTTAAAAATGCCAGAAATCAAAAACACTGTCATACTTGTATCTTTCACCATGTACCAAGCTAAAATTGTAATGGATCAAAGATCTTAATATTAAAACAGAAACATTAAATCTGCAGGAAGATAGAGTAGCTAAAACTCTTGAAAACATTGGTATAGGCAAAGACTTTACAAACAAAACCCCGATTACACAGGGAATATCACAAAGAATCAACAACTGGGAACTGTGAAAAGCTTTTGCACTTGACCAAGAGATACCACCAATAGAATGAAGAGACAATCCACAACATGGGAGAAAATGTTTGCCAGCTGCACTTCAAAGGATTACTACCAAGAACATATAAAGAACTAAAAAAAAAATCAGTCCTCCCAGATTTAAAGATACAAAAATGGGCATCTTGAGATAAATACACACTTCTCAGATGAAGAAATGCAAACAGCAAATAAATATGCAAAAAAATGTTCACTATCACTGATCATTTGAGAGATGCAAATTAAAACAACACTGAGATTCTACTTCACCCCAGAAAGAATGGCTAGTATCAAGAAATCAAACAATAACAAATGCTGGAGGGGCTGTGGGAAAAAGGAACTCTTCTCTACTGTTAGTGGGAGTGTAGACTGGTACAACCACTGTGGGAATCAGTGTGGAGATTCTTCAAAAAACTAGGATTAGAGGTCCCATTTGATCTAGCTATTCCACTTCTGGGTATATTCCCAGAAGAACTGAAAACATCATACCACAGTGATATATGTGCACCCATGTTTTTAGCAGCACAATTTTTAATAGCCAGATCTTGGAAATAACCTAAATTCCCATTGGCTGAGGAATGGACAAAAAAGATGTGATATTTTTATACAATGCAGCAACACACAGTCATCATGAAGGGTAAACTGGAGACTTTTATAGGTAAATGGATGCAACTTGAGAACATACTCATTATTGAAATAAATAAGACACATGTGTAAACATCATATTGTTTCATTAGTGTGAGAAGCTTTAAAAGTATATGTTTATGTATATGTATATAAAAATAGTTAAGATAGTTATACTACTGATTTCTCTGAGTTTGCTGAAGAAAAAGATTTGTGTTGGTATTGTTTGGGCAATTGAATGAGGATGTCTTGTGCTATGGGTGAATGATTTGGGGATGACAATGTGCAGTTTATGCACCATTGCTGCCCCCTGACTGAAGTGTTTTGAAATTGTTAGGTTTTTTCTTCTTCTTCTTCTTCTTCTTCTTTTTCTACTTGAAATAAAGCGGATTTGGAAAAAAAGAAAACATTGTCATGAAAACAAAGAATCTCTGTGAGTTTCTAGTACCTGAACTTTTAGTTTCTGAGGTTTTTTTTTTTTAATTGACATGAGGATTCTCTATCTTTGTCTAATACTCTGCCCAGATTCTTTGTTCTATGTCTTATTAAAATGAATCCATTTTCTACAGATAGTTTTTTCTTGGACCCAGCTACAAAAGGGGTTTGGCAGTATGCACTGGATAGGGCAGGAAGTGAGGGGATAGCAGTAGAACGAAGCTTAACTCTAAAATGAATATTTTGGGAGCTGGGTGCGGTGCTGTATACCTGTAATCCCAGCACTCAGGAGGCTGAGACAGGAGGATTACTGCAAATTTGAAACCACCCTGGGCTACAAAGTGAGCTCAAGGCCACCCTAAACTGCATAGCGAGACCTTGTCTCAAAAACACACACACAAAAAAAAATCTTGAAGAAAGCCTATCTTGCATATAGAATACATGAGAGTGTGATTATTTATCTTCTCAGAATTAAGGATGGGATTGAATATAGATACATTTGTAGATGGAAGTGCTTTTCTCCTGACAGCCTCTGTCTTCCTCTGAAACAGGAAAAATGACCTTCTGGGAAAACATCTAAGGACAGTTATAATGTTTTGAAATAGCTAAGGAATGTACTAGGGACCAGATCTTACTGAGAACAAAGGATGGCTTAGTAGCTTCCAGAATCCTACACTGCTAAAGAAAGGAACATTCTTTGTTTTAGAATGGTCTTTGCTTTAAAAAAAAAAAATCTTGTATTTCTAAAGCATTCACCTGAAAACTTTAGCTTTCTGATATTATTTTAATTGACTAGAACTATGGTTCTACTTTCCTGACACTGCCTCAATTAGAGGTTGCAAAGGTGCTACCATTACTACAGTGACTTTCTCCCTCTTCCTACTTTAATAATCATAGCAATTACACAGCAATCTGTAAGTGAACAGCCAAAACCCTTAAAACTGTAAGAATCAATGGCAGAGGATCTCCAGGAAGATTCTGAGGCACAGCTCCGGGGCTCCCCTCCCCAAACCCCGACACCAGCTCTGGACCATGGTGCCTACACAGTTGGCCCGCCCAAGCCATGATTACTGCAGTTCTCACCTTCAACAACCACAGGGAAGCAGTGGCAAATCATCAGGGAGGCTTTCCATTTGCTATCTAAGACAGATGGAAATGTTTTTAATTTCTTAAGAGGAGGATTAGTAACTGGAGGATCTGACAACAAACTGATTTATAGACATTATGCAACACTATCTTTTGTCTTTTTTGTCTTCTGTGTCTTCAGAAAGCAAACTTGGCATTTTAGATCTAATTCAAGTATTTGTGGAAACATTAGACAAATGTTTTGAAAATATCTGTGAACTGGATTTAATTTTCTAGGTAGACAAAGTTCACAATATTCTTGCAGAAATGGTGATGAGGGGAATGGTACTGGAGACCAGGATGAATGAAATTGTTACACAAATTGATACACAAAATAAACTGAAGAAATCTGAGTCTGGCTTAGCAGGAGCTCCAGCCCATGCTGTATCAGGCTGTAAAGAATATCAACATTGGTAACATCAGTATAAAAGTGCCAAACCTACTCTCTTTTAAATAAAATATTAAAAAAGCCACTCTCAGGTAAAATCCAGGAGAAAAAGTCCTCTAAGTTGTTTACTAAAAATGGAGGAGTGCCTTAACTTTTGCTCTTGGATTTAAGTTAAGGTATTGTATAGAAGTTGTATGAAAATCAGTATGAAAGTTGAATGTTGCTTTTCTTAATCAGTGATTTTAAAGAAAGTGCATAGTTTCAGTGTGATTTTGTTGTTATTCTTTCCTAAACTGCATTTCTATGCCCACCTAAAGCATGCCTGTATGTATTGGCTATCACAGTATTTTGAAAGTGAGGTATTTATTTAATTATGTACAACCCAAAATATTGGTATTTTGTATGGATCACAAGTACAACATTCCTTAATTCTTTCTGCTATTTTTTACAATTGTTATTTAAAGAACCAAGTATGTATTACATGAAAACATTAAGACCTTTTCCTCTTAGTTTAAATAAATTCTAAGGTAACTGGATTTCTAAAGCACCCTTCTGTTAGCCTGACATCTACCTTAGCAATAATTTTTTTACAACCCTTTGACTCAAAAAAGTAAATAAATATATATTTTAATCACCATTAAAAAAAAGAATCAAAGACAACCTTTCTCATTAAGGTTAACTATATGAACCATAAAACACAGAATGTGACTATTCACTTTTACCAAGAACAAAACATAATTACTACCATTTTAGATGTATAGAAGCTTATTTCATATCATATCCAAAAACCTACATATACTGAATGTTTTGGAGACATAGGATTTAAGTCTCCCACAAAACACCCCAAAAAGATAAGCAGAAAGGGCATTTAGAATTACAGAATTCTGAACAACTCCAATATTCTTTTTGTTGTTGTTTGTTTCTAGTTTTTTGAGCAGCTTCTCACTATGTGGTACAGGCTGGCCTTAACTCACTTATGTAACCCATGCTGGCCTCAAACTCAGAGTGATCCTCCTGCCTCAGCCTCCCATGTGCTGGAATTACAGACATGCAACACCATGCCTGACAATTACAATATTCTTGAAATATATTTGTGATCATATGAACAGATGCCCTGATAGCTAATACTCCTTTTGATGAATAAATTCTGATCTTTTCAAACAAATAAATCTTTAAACTGGATAATTATTCCTTCTATAGTTCTCACCTGCAACTTTATACCTTCAAGAAGCAACAATCTCAATTTCAGTGCTTGGGAACGTAATAGGTTAATCACTGAATACACTTGTCATTCCCTTAACTTAGAAAACTGCAGTAAAATGCCAAAACCTCTGTGCACATAATTCCACTTTGGTAAGAACAACGATGCAAATAAGGCACTTTAGAGGAATTTTCTAAAACCCTTTCCCTGAAATACAACATATTCACTTAAATTGTTTTCCACAGGTATACAAATGGACTCCATTACATTATTATGCCAAACACTAATGTAGCATCACTTTCTGGAAATTCCACAAACCTTTCAAAAATTTGCCTCATTATTTACTCTACAAATATCTTTGAGTGAAGTAATAATGGTAAATTTTTTCCTGGAAATTAACATCACCCTAATACCAAACTAGACAAGGACTCAGCCACAACAATGAAAACTATAGATTGATCTCTTTAATGAACACATGCACAAATTCTCAACAAGATATTGGTAAACAGAATGCAAAAAATCATTAAAAAGAAAACATATCATGACCATGTTGGCTTCATCCCCAGGATGCAAGGATGGTTCAACATATGTGAATCAATAAACTTAACACATCACATAAATAGAAGCAAAGATAAAAATCACATGATTATCTCAATAGATGCAGAGAAAGCCTTTGACAAAATCCAACATCCATTTATGATTAAAAACTCAAGAAAATAGGTATAGAAGAACTTTACCCCAGACAATAGTCATTTATGATAAACCTACTGCCAAAATCTTACTAAATGAGGAGAAAAAGCTATGCTCTAAAATCAAAAACAAGACTGTTCTACTCTCACCACTCCTATTCAATATAGCACTCAAAATTTTAGCCAAAATAATGATGCAAGAGAAAGAAATAATAGGGATATAAAAGAAAAATAAAAGTTAAATTATCCTGAACATGAGATAGAGGAAATTGGAAGCCACAAACTGGAACTCTCGAAATAAAGGCAGAAGTGAAAAAAAAAGGGATAAGGCTATAGAAAAAACAGTCTTTCAGGCCCCCCCCCCAAAAAAACAATGATCAAAATGAAAGACATCATAGTAGACACAAATAGAAAAAATAAAGGAGCTTAGGAAAACAATGGAAATCATGAATGCTCAACATAGGAAAGAAACTGAATCCATAAAACAGATGCAAACAGAAATCCAGAAGATTAAAAATTCCACTGAAAGTATATGCAACAGATTGAACAAAGGCAAGGATAGAGTAACAGATCTAGAAGACAGGACAGTGACTAGTGATCACAAAAAGAAATATCTTTAAAATAGCAAGGGACTATGAAAAAAATCCAAAAGCTGTAAGATGTAGCAAAGAAGAACAACATAAGATTAATCAGAACCAATGAGAAAGCCAGAGGTAGTGCAAATGCCATAAGAAAACTCTTCATGGAAGTAATGGCAGAAAATGTCCCAAACATGGATAAAAATTTGACATACAAATAAGTGAATCATATAGGACTCCAAATAGTCATAGTCAAAATAAATCTATACCAGGGCATATAATAATCAAGATTCCAGAAATTCAGTGTAAGAGCAGAATATTAAAAGCAGAAAAAAGAAACAAATCACTGATAAAGTCCATCAGAATCACAGCAGATTTTTCAACACAAACCCTCAAAGCAAGGAGAGCTTGGAGTGAGGCATTTCAAGGCCTAAAATAAATTCCAACCCAGATTGATGTACCCAGAAAAATTACCTTTTAAAATTAGTGGAGACGCCATGTTGGAACTTAGGGTGCTGGGAAATAAAGCAACCCACTCGCCTCCCTGGTAAACAGATTTGAGCCTACTGTCTGGTGGGCTGAGAATCAAACATCCCACCCTCCCCTTCCCCCACCCTTACCCCACCCTGTTAGCAAATGGGAGCCAGATGTCTGAGCATCTCTTGGGAGGTTGACCGTATGCAATATAGCAAATATAGGAGATTTCCTTCTACCATCTCTTTGAAGGCAAATATTGTTATCATTGTTTTGCTTTGTTCCGATTAATTGTATTCCTCTATTCAATATTCTGTTTTGATAAGTTCTAACATTTTGATAATGTTCTGTATTTGGTGTGATTTTGCTATACCTGATTGAAAGGACAACTATTGTGAAGATGAGATATACTATGGTACCTATTACTGTTATTCTGGTAACCTGCTGTGACATTCTGTACCAATTATACTGCATTGTATCAATTGGCTTTGTTCTGTGTTGTTCTGTTGTATTTTATTACCTTCAAAATAATAAAAAATTAAAAATAAAATAAAATTAGTGGAGAAATAAGATGCTTCCTTGACAAATCACAGCTGAAGAAATTCATGACAACCAAACCAGCTCTCCAAAATGCTCTGAAAAATATTTTAGAAAAAGATAATAAAGACCACAATTCCAAAAACACCAGTAGAAAGAAACTATCAAACAAGACAAGCAGTTGAACAGAGGGAAAAGACAGGAAACCAACAAGAAAATAATATGAGAAGGATAAGCCAATACATACCAGTTATAACCATCAATGTAAATGACCTCAATTCACTAATCAAAAGAAACAGACCAGAAAGATGGATCAAGAAGCAAGATCCAACAACATACTGCATGAAAAAAAAACACATTTAACCCAAAAATAGATTCATAACTGAAAATCAAAGGTTGGAAAACATTACTCCATGTGACAGGAACCCAGAAAGAAAGCAGGGGTAACTATTTGATTTACAACTGAGTCTGAAGTATTTGTTTTGCACTAAGCTCACAAATATGTAGCCAGTCCTGTCTATGAGTCTGGTTCTTAATGAGGAGTGCCTAAGAAAATCTTTCCCAAATACATTTGCCAGCCATACCTAGACTTCATTATTGCAATTTGTATTATTTCATCTCTATGAAGAATACATTTTCTGTAATGCTTTGGCTTCCTTCCCTGGTCACATCCCACCTCCTGCTCTGTCTCCTGGCACAAAGGGTGAAAGTTACATCCATGGCTGTGATTAGACTGTAGCATTAAGAATCAAGGGGATTTTTTACACTATTAGCCAGCAATAATTTATGTGTTCTCACACTCAGTTCTTGTGCTAGTACAAGTCCCTTTTTATGAAAGGCTTATATTATCATCAGACTGTGATACACATTTACTATTAAATCTAGAAGTGCCACTAAGGGGAGACTTTACAGACTAAATTGGCCTCAACCAGTGCTATCCTTTGGGTTTTAAATGTCCCCCAAATATTTGGTAAAGACTTTTTCCCCTGGGGTAGTGCTACTAGGATGTGGTGAAGCTTTTAGAGGTCTTTTCCTTATAGTTTCCACCTCTAAAAGCTTTACCTCTTTAGGTGGATGGAGGATACACTTAATTCTCCTCCCCTCTTTTACTCTCTTTGAGGTGAGCAGCTTTGTTGTCATGTACTCTAGCCATAATGTATTGCCTTGCCACAGGCCTAAATGCAACAAGGTCAATAAATCATGAGTTGGAACCTCCAAAATTATAAGCCAAAATATGTATTTTCTCTTTTTAAGTCAATTAGGCAACAATTACAGAAAGTTCATTAACACGAACAGAAATTTCAGAATGAGAAAATGTGGCTCCACAGACTGAAAGCCTTGTGTGTAAAGCAGAGAGGCTATTATCCTAAAATACAGCGGAGAAGGAGGCTTTCAGGAATAGAAATGTTTTTTACTTTGTTTTATTTTGGTTTTTGCAAAGCTAAAACAGAAAGCTCATCCTGTGTTATCCTGAAAAGGTCTTCCTCTGCCTCACATGCTGGAAGACTGAGTCTTATTAACCCAATGACAATGAGAGTCTCAAAGAAAGACTGTGAGTCTCAAAGAAAGATACAATAACGTCCCAATGACATTTTGGAAGCATAATGTACGGGAAATAACCATTTTACAAATTATACCCTAAAAGTAAGAGAACACAATGTTCTCTTCTCTCCTTTCTTGATAAACTTTTAAAAATCCATCTGCTTTTGAATCCCTCATTTAATAAATACCAAATGAGTCATGCTGATAACACTGCTGATATATTACATGAAGGTACCCCCATGGGCACTAAGCTAAGTACATTTCTGGAAAGGGCTCCGTAACTCTCAGGAGAGGTTTCCCTTAATGTAATGCTATGCTTTGCCACATCAGAATCAAAGGATTCATTTTTTTCAAATTCTTCTCTGAATGACTCAGCAGATGCCACCTACCTATCTTTTCAGTAAAGGATGATAGAATCAAAGCCGAAGTTTACTAAGACTAAAATCCCTACCAGGGAACGGGTTTTCCATGGTGAATACCCACTACTTCTGACACTAACCTGCCGTGAGGCTAGAACAAGGGACAGATCACACAGTGGTAACTGAAACCTTCTGCAGATCATTCCTTGGAAGTCTGCAGGATTTGTGGAGTAGAAGGGGAAGAAGATTTAATACAAAGTAAATTCTGTCACAAAGTGGACCATGCAAGTTGATTTTAAACATTCACTATTTATTTTATAGGTCCAGACAAGCAGATAAAAAGAAAGTTGTAAATCTAATTATGGAAGAAGAAAATCCAAACACAACTTTATCATGAGTGGTATGTTTATTGTATTTGATGTCAACAATTCAGCCTTTGCCAAGTAGTCTGTCAGAAGACTCAGGCTGCAATTTAACAAAGAAGTTTGAAAGAGTTAAAAAAAAAAAAAAGTTGACAAGAACAGCCAGTATATATTGCCATACAGATAAGTTAAAAAGTTGAAATATTTATGCAAAGAAAAGACATTCTGAAGACACTAAAGCTATAGACATTAATCAAATTGAGGTAAACTGGAAGATTTATGTACTTTTTATCTTGTTCTCATAGCATGTATATATTACTGGTTTCAAACCCAGGGTCTATGCTAGGCAGGTGCTCTAACATAGGGACTTTTGTTACTTTTTGGTAATAACATCTTTACTTTTGCTTTTTGTTTTTTTTTTTATTTTATTTAAAGAGAAAAAAAACAAACGAAACAGAATAAAGGGTAGCAACAATACAGAATTCCAGGGAAAAAAGGAAAAGAACCAAAAAAAACAAAGAAAAAAAACCACTAAGAAATCATTACTTGACAAATTACATACTGACATCTTGGAAATAGTTGTTCAAATTACAAAATTAAAACATGCAAAGTAGACATTCAAACAGTGATACTGTTAACAGCTCTGCTCCACGATCTGACAAAAACAGGAATATGATCATCCATCTTACACACTCAAACATACATGTAATTAAATCAAAAGGGTAAAACTAAACACAACAAAACAGAACAAAGCGGATCACAAGAAAGCAATGTAAGAGACATAAATTTCAGAGCTAGACAATCAGAGATATTCACTATCATATTGACTCTTGTTTTCATCCAAGTAGTTGTCCATATTGTCCATATTGTCACATACAGGGAATTCTGATTCCACAAAACAACATAGTATGGAACTGATCTGAACAGCATGAGGAAGGTGTTTCAGGTCTTCAAGACCAGACAATAGGGAAGCCAAAAATGGCTGTCATAGTGTCTCTCATTCTCTTCAAAACAGCTGTTCATACCTTCATGTATGTTGAACTTAAAAAAACAAAACAGGCTAAAATCACCTAGAACAAAGAATGCTAGTATTGACGGATTTCACATCATGACGTTACGGAATCAGCACTGGGTACTGTAGTGTCTCTTTTTCTTCAAAGTAGTTGTTCATTTCATCATGCGTTATATACTTGGTTCTCATAAACTGTTTATAAGCTCTACACATGCACGAGTCTCTACATGTATATCTATCCTTTCTGTATTAGAAGGAAAAACAAAAGCAAGACAAAACAAAACAATTCCTAGAAAAGCATGAAGCAAAAGTCATATAAAACCACAATACAAGGCAATCTACAATTGTTACCATGATGTCTCAGCAGTATATAACAACATTAATAAAAACAAAGCATTGGAGATATTATAAGACTTTAAAAGCAGGCAATAATCAAACCAGAGTGGATATCTTAGTGAATCTTGTCATCTTCAGTGTAGCTGCCTATACTCTTAGACTTGATGTTATCAACCATAGCAGATTTGAATAAAATCAGTCAATACAAGATAGCACTCTAAGAAACCAGATTCAAATGAGATCAGTCATAATAAGACAGTATAAGTTATACAGGGCTTCAGATTATAAATTGATAGGAAATTAAGGATGATTACCATATTATGTCCTCTTATTTTGGGATAGCTGACCTTGTCCTCGAGTCTAGTGTAAGTAGACAAACTGGAACAGCACGTAATCCATCCAAGCAGAGTGATGAGGATAATGTAGATTTTAAATCTTGTTACCCCATTAACAATATCCTCTGCCTTCCTTTTTTTGACAATTCCTCC
>PVJX010041408.1:0-14682 GCA_004027295.1 Dolichotis patagonum
ATACAGTAGTACTTCATTTCACAAAAGCTTCTGTTCATTGTCAACTCAGTTCACAAACAGAAGCAGTTGGATAATACTGGTTCTGTCTGCAAATTCCACAAGCATGACCTCAGCATTCCCAAGAATTGTGGGACAAATGAAGTTTCCAAACTAAGGTACCACTGTATAAATTTCACCAAATTAAAACAAAACTGTATTTTTAAAAAGCTTTCAGTCTTAAAGGTTTAAGGACAGCCTGGATGACTCTTCTTGAATAAAGTTCAATTCTCTCCATTTTGGCTAAACCTGGTCCTATCTCCATGTACTGCTATGTACAGAACTGGTTAAGCTATTTCCTTTCCCGTTAATTGCTCTATCGATGTAAATAGGGATAGTTGAGGCGCGGATGCCTAATCTTTGAAGCTAGGCAACAGTCGCTGACTGCCATCAAAAGATGGTTGGGAGGGGAGGGGAGATGTGGAACCACCACTCCAGGCTTGTCAATGGGTTGAGTCTCCAGTTAAGAGTCTGTGTCTTCCCAGGACAAAAAAGTTTGCACATCAGAGCTGACACGCCATGCCCTAACATTAAATTCTACCTCAATTGTGCTATGCAGATTATTCTTTTTGTATCTCCTACTCTCTGCATATTGCAGAGGCACTTCAGGCCTCCTAGCTATCCTAGTACTCACCTATCCAGTTTTCACATATCTCCCACCATTCTTACAGTCACTCATCGTCAAGCCACTTCTTTGTTCATGAATTAATAAAATCTGGGTTAGGTCCTGGTTTGAGACCTTTGTTCTTATGAACCTTCATCTTGGCTCGCTTTAGGGGCCCTTGGTCCCCCACAATTATAAATATGTCTTAATGTCTTTATTCTCATCATGGATTTCACTGGAGGTGGTAGATTAGAATTAACATGTGTGAACTGCAATAGCTTTTCTGTGGGATTACAAATATAAACGGCTTGGACTGAGATGAAGACAGGAAATGGATCTCTATAATGTTAGCAGCAAAATCAACTCCTGCCCATTGTGTCTCAAATTGAAGCCAATATGACAATTATTTACTAGAATAAATCTATGGGTCCCACATTTTACAAAGATAATGCTATGACAGGTAACTTTATGTTAATATGACATTTTTTATAAAGAAAAGGTCAATAGGGTTTGTAGGGTTAATATTCTCTAGGACGCACTTTCAGATCTCATGTATATGAGAATAAAATTTAAAACTTCTCTCTCTGAGGGCTTTATTTTGGTACCTTTTTAGCATTACACAGAGATTTTATTCAGATATAGCTGTAGAAATACAGTGTCTCATTATTATTGCCAGTTTTCTGTGTGTTGAACCCTCCACAAAGAGAAGGCAGATTCAGCTTCATTTTTGAAAATAAAGGGAGATTTTGACTCTGTTCAGATCCATCAAAGATGAAAAACAACTTAAAAAGGACTTCCTAGACTCACTGTAATGAATAATTTTCAATCACAGAGGAAAACACTGAAGTACATTCATAGTAAAATAAAGACAATTAGGCACACTGCTGACTAGAAAGGATCAAATGATATGATGAGGATCTGCAGTGAAAACCCGTAGTATAATTATTCAATGAAAATTGTAATTCTTTGCACAGTAAGGTGCAGTGTACAGGGACCACATCTTCCTCTATGAGTAAAGAAAGCTGGATTTGTACATAGTAGCTCAGTAAATAAAAACAAAAGAAACCCTTTAGAGGATATTAAACAAAATCATTTCAGTTTTATGCCTATAAATCCTGCCTTAAACTATGATTTTGAAACATCCAAGGGCCATTGCGCAAAAACACTGTGATAAGAATTTCACAGAAAAAATATGCTAAAGTTTATTTCAAAAAGAACTGCTACAGTTGTCTAAAATTCCTGTTTCCTGGAAAAAGTCTAGAGGCCCAAGGACAGATGCCTGAGAATTAGTAAATAACAATAGAAAAACAAAACTATCATTTACATATTCATGATCATTAAATTAAATTAAAGATACATAACAATAATAAAATTTTATTTTGATAATATCTAAATGATTGACCTAGAGTTCAAGCATGTTTTATCTGGATAGCTAGTTTCTATGGACAAGAGGTTTGGACAAGTTCTGGGAAGATTCATGCATCTTTCTATAGTGCTACATATATTATTATGCATCTGTTATACTTGCAGATCTTTAAACATGACCAAAGGCTGTACTGAGAGGCTTTAGTCATTGGGAGGAAGTCACTATGCACAGAAAGAGTGGGAGATGAACTACAGTTAGGAGTGGAGCATATAGTTAAATAAACTGAAATTTATCTGTATGAAACGAACCCCAATTTTTCATTATATTGTATTTAAGCCTTTACTTATATTAATATAAATTCATGAGTAACTATTTGGTAGTGTGTTATGCTGTTTGTTATATTTCCATGTCACTTGATTTATTTTCTTGTTTAAATTAGTCTAGGTTTAGGCATCAGGAGCTCTTTCATTTGCCTGTGTGCTCTGGCACATACCCATGAATGTAGGGTTGTCTATGTGGTTTTTTTTTTTTACTTATTATGCTTTGAAAATATTCAAGTGTTTCTTTTTCCGCCACTGTCACAAGAAAATAAGTATCTTTCACCAAGACCCTCCAGGGTCATCTTGAATATTTCTTGTGCAATAATTATGCATATAATGATCCTTTCAAAGTAATATGCTTTTCTGTAAAACTAATTTAACACCTATTTTGTAAGGCAAAACTATATGTACAACTCTGATTAACTTCTGTTTAACTCTGTGAATTATCAACACAACTATAAGAAAATAAAAGTTTTGATTTGTAATATCCAGCTGTGTTTAACTAAAGTGTCAAGGTGTTATCAAATCTATTTTATAGACAACAGTCACAAAAATATTAACAAAAGTGCCAAAGGTTGATTCTTTTTTCTGGAAGAGATACTGACGTGTTCATCTCATATTTAAAGTAATTTTTTATTCTTTTCTGCTTTGGCATGCATTTGGGTTTTTTAATATTTGTGCCTCCTCTATTTTACAATGAAGTCAGTTGATGCAGTGGATTTGAAGTCATTGTGTTTTTGTACACTCAAAAATGGCTGCCTCAAAAAGCAAATTTAAATTCTAGTGCCTCAGGTCACTATCTCTATTGAGAACACTATAAAAACCTAATGGCACCACCAATTTACACACATGTATCTAATTCTGGCCCACATGTTAATATGTTTACATTTTTAAGTGCATAAAACAAATACATTATGCATTAATCACTCTTCCATCACTGGAATAAAATACCTGAGACTTCTACATAAAGGAGGGAAAGTTTTTATGGACAATTTCCAGCAGGTTCAGTTAATGGTTGTTTGATTCCAAAAGAGAAATATCATGGTGGAAGAAAGTTGTTCAATGCATGGAAGGCTGTAAACAAAGAGATAAGGGAGGAGACAGAGGAGAACACACCTATCTAGGTCACGCTCTCTGTGATGTACCCCTTTTGACAGGCAGCATCTGGGAACACAAGAGTTTCAGGATATCTTAGATCTTAAAAATAACATGGATTGGTTATGACATGATAAAATTACTTCAGTGTGAAGGGGAAAGAACGGAGTCCAAAAAAAAACCAAAGCAACCTTTGGTTCACTCCAGGCAAAATTTCTTAGGGAACATGAATGACTCAGTAACATTCAATGATGGTCACTCTTGAATGGCACCTCCAAAAATAGTTGTATATTTAAACTGAACACTGTCTCATTCATTTATTCTGGTGTGTCTTGGTGATAACAGTCCTCTGTGTAAAGTGCAGGGACTGTTCTACTAACGTCTTTTGTCTAAAGCCTTGGTATTTAATATCTCTGTAAAAATATATCCCACAAATGCTGGGATTCATCTACGCCCCACTGAAAGCAAAGTAAGTCTTAGCAGGCAAATAAATTTCTTAAATATTTATTGGGTGTTTAATATAGTCTAGACCTGATGGTAAGCTGTAATGATACACAGATAATTTGTAGTTCAGCAGCATCTAAAGATTAAATGTCAGCTACAGTGTGACATCCAGCTTCTAAGAGGAGTCAAGTGACCATGAAAAGACAAGGGCTGTACTGAAGAGTAAACTGGACTCCTTTCCAAAAGACACAGCGGCAAGGCTGGAGTGAGTGACTGTCATGCAAATAACTTATATTCTAACTACAGCAGAACCCAGACTTGTGGTTCAGAAGGGAGGAGATGATGTGCTTGGCCTTGCCACTGTGCTTCACCAGCTGCAGTTTGGATGGGAGTGGAATGCAGAGGGACCAGAACAGAGATTGCTCACTAGCTGGCCAGAGCGTCTGAGTGAAGGGGTTGGGGGGAAACGCCCAGCCATTGCACATACAAGCATCACGTGACCTATTGCGAAGTGAGAAAGGCCAGGGAAAGAGCTCCCTAGACTCCCCACAAGAATGCATGCAAATCTGAAAGCAATTAATCAATATATTAGTAGCCTATGGTTAGCTTTAAGGCAATTGTCAATATGAAAACATTGTAAACTAGAAGGAAGTCACAGATATCAACATACATTTGCTATAAGACATGAAAAGAGCTATCTGAATAAATTCTGTGGTCCCTTCAAGGAAACATCTTTTTAGTACATAACTTTATTATCTTGTTTCAGGTCAACTGAGATGTAGAAACCTTTCAATAGTCCCCTCATCTGAGTCACTGTATGAAATGGCACATTATTAAGGCAGTGCATTTGATTCTAGTTTTTGCTGTTTGGGAAAAAATACATGATCTGTGAGTCAAAGAAAGGTCAAAATGGTAATTGGTTTAGGCAGGAAATCTATAGCAGTGTTCTATCGGCTTCTCCATGGAGGCGCTGATATTAGGATGACCTCCGGTCACTTGCAGCACTTCAAGTGTGCATTGCTGTCTGTTAACTTGTATCTTGAGAAATTTCTACAGATTTCCTTCCTGGGGCAATATCACTTATTCTCCTCTGTTTTCAAGGTTGTTAAGAAAAACACCTTTCCCACTGCCTATCTGAGGCACTGAAATATATTCTTTAACAAAATGTGACTTATTATGTTTGAATATCAGTGTTACCTGCCTAATACAATTGTCTTCTCAATTTTCTAGAAAAGCAGTAATGGAGTAAGATGGCACATATGTTAATTATTTTATATAAACGTTAGCTTCAATGTTGACTAAAGACTAACTTAAACTAATTGCTCTAAATTTACAACACTGAAACAACAGACATAAAGCTTGATCCTCACCTAGCTCTATGTAAAAAGAAGTTTATGACACTTAAAATCTATATATGAACAATGACACAAACTGTAAAATTAAGTTTTATTTCTACTAATAATTTTTTTTGCAAATAAAAGACTTGTACTGAGGTTGCAGCTCAGTGTTTGAACACTGACATATGAACGGCCCTGGGTTTAAAATCAGTACCACCAAATAAAAACAAAACAAGTAAACAGCTAGCCTGTACTCTAAAAAGTATCAAGGTCCTAAGGGACAAATAAAGACAGGAATTGCTGGGAGTGGTGGCACCAGCCTATAATCTCAGCACTCTGGAGTTTAAGTGAGAAGGATCTCTGAGAGTTTGAGGCCAGCCTGAGCTACATTGTAAGACTCTAAATCAATCACTCAATCAATAAATAGCTACCTCTATGAAATGACTAGAAAAGCTCTAATTCACTAAATATTATTAGAATGTCCTTAGGAAATATTTAATGTCTAGTCAATGTCACCTTCATTGCCACCAAAGGTTAAAAAAATTATATATAGTTCAGATAAAATGCAAAGTTTTACTGAAAGATCAGCTTATACAATAAATATTTACATGTGAAATTTCTAGTATATTAAAAATAACACTAAATTCTTATAGGCATGTTTTAATCAATTAGTAGAGACATGCTATAGTGATTAGAAGATACCTAAGCCTAAGGGTTTTTTAATGGTATACTGCAATATTATAATTGCAACACGTAGGTATTTTATTCAGTTTTACTAACTCCTAGGTCATGATACGCTGCCATTCATTTCTTGAACACGACAGAGATGCATGGATGTTCAACCCAGTCTTGCTTCCTATTTTCACCCTCTGCATAAGAGGATCATTACAATCACTCTGTGGTTTTGCACTGCACTTTTACCTGGCCTTCCCTTACTGCTTTGTGAATTAGTCAAGGTTGGTGACCATTTCTCTCCAAAATTTAGCACAGTAATGAATGACTATGTGGGGGAAATTCAAAGTAGTGTACATTTATATAACCAGAAGAAAATGTATGTGTTCATTCATTCAATGTTTGCTTGATTTTCAAATTTGACAGACACGATTTTCATTTATCATGGGATGACATTATTTCCAGACAAGACAAAGGGAATTAATTGGGTTTGGAAAGAGAGAGATAATATCAGAGGAATTATTATTAGGATTTGTAATTCAGAAATTACCTCTGGAAATTTTTTCCAGTATTATGTATTTGGTAATGAATAAATGGATTATTTTTCATTATCTTTCATCAGAGTATACAGGCCAATATTAGATGAAAAATAGTTGAAGCCATCAATTTAACACTTTTTAAAAAAATAATGTCATACTTTTAACACATTAATTACATGGCAACATGAATCTACCTAGAGCAAGCACTGGTTAAGACAAACACTATGATTATATTGTGATTCATTTCATTTAATAAGAATTTGTTTGAGGATACAAAATAATTTGGTATAAATAATAGGGTAACTATATTTCACTTTTAAAAAATTTTATGTTAAAGAGATTAAAACAAAAGATGACAGAACAAAGCAGATCAGAACAGAACAATGTAAGTAACACAGTGCTTCACAAGACAACCGAATATTAACAGTAGCTACCATAATGTCTCTTTCTTTAAAATAGTTGAGCATAGCTTCACACACAATAATATCAAACATAACAGAATAGTATAAAACCATTCAAGAGAATGAAAATATTACAGGACATTCTGAACCAAAGAACAGAAAATGAACAATGGCTACTATAATTATCTCATTTTCCATAAAAAATTATTTATAGTATCACACATATTAAAATCTAATAAGACAAAACATGATAGAACAAATGATAATAGAAGAACAAAAGCGTAGTAGGATTTCAAAGCAAGATGATATTAAATCAGCATGGCTGTGATAATGTCTTTTTTTCTTCAAAATAAAGTCAAACAAAACTGAACAAAATCATTCCAACTGATGAATGAAAACATTATAAGGCTTCAAATCAATGTAATGAGGAATCATGATTACCATAAAATCTTACGTACTCTTACCATTTCTTACACTAGGGAGATTATATGGCATTTACACATGTGAGTTTGAATTATTTCACTTATGAGTATGGTCTCAAGTTGCATCCTTTTATTTATAAATATCTCAATGTGATCATTGTTTATAGCTGAATAGCACTCCATTGTATAAAAATACCACCTTTAGGATCTGAAATATTTCACTCCATGCTCTTCTTGACTTAATTGTTTGTGTTAAGAAGTCTGCTGTGATTCTCATAGGTTTTCCTTTATAGGTGATCTGTCTTTTCTAACAGCTTTTAATATTCTGTTCTTATGTTGCATTTCTGGCATGGTGATTATTATATGTCTGGGTGTACTTTTATTTTGGTTATGGATACTTGCAGTTCTATATGCTGCACTAGTCCATATGTCAGTTTCTATTCTCAAGTTTGGGAAATCTTCAGCTATTACTTTTGTAAATAGCCTCTTGATATCATTTGTATTGTCTCCTTCTTTTTCATTTATCCCTATTAATCTTACGTTGTTTTTCTTTGCATCTTGCAGCTGTTAAATTGTTATTTCCTGATTCCTTGTTATTTTTAAAAGATCTTTCTTTTCCTAGTCATTAGCTGCAATCTTATCTTAGAGGTCTGAAATTCTATCTTCACTTTCATTGAGGCGGTTTTGGCAGCTTTCAATAGAATTTTTGATTTCCTGTACATCTCTTTGAATCTGCTTCACGTATTCTGTTTGTTTCTTATAGTGTTCATTCAGGGATTCTATCTGTTTGCTTTGTTCCTCTAATTTTTTAACTGTGTCTTCTTTAGATGTATTCAACATTTCTTTACTTTTATCATTTCTTCTGTTACCTGGGAGATTATTTCTAATTTGAGTTTCTTTATGGTTTCCCTGAGTTGCTTATTTCAGTTAATCTCATTTGAAGCATTTCAGTTGTGTAGCTTATATTTTATTCTATGTACATGGCTCCTAGGCTTTCTTAGGATAGGCTGGAAGTTTGAGATTGCATTTTGATCTTTCTTCTTGTCATTTTCCTATATTTCTGTGCTTCCAGCAATGTTCCAAAGCTTCCTCCAGGCTTGTTGGAAATCACCTCCTGTGCCCTCAGCTCCTGGGACTGAATGAAGGTCGCATGGCCCAGTCAGGCTCACAGGACCTCCCAAGCCAAGTCCAGTGTTTCAGGAAGCTGGGTGGGCACTTAACCACTGGGTGATGGTCTTAAACTCTCCCTGGGCCGGAGCCCATGGACTGAAACTCCCCTCTCATGGCCCTGGCTCCCCTGAATGAAAGATGGTCACTGGGTGTGGCACTGAAGCCCAGGAAAACTCCTGAGCCCAGGCCAGTGTTTTAGGGAGCTAGGCAGGCACTTAACCACTGTGAGCAGTGGTTTTAAACTCACCCCGAGCCAGTGCTGGTGGGCTGGGTCTCCCCTTGTGTGGCCTTGTCTCCTTATACTGAAAGAGCATCGCTGGGTGTGGTCCAGTCAGGCCACCAAGACCTCCTTAGCCTAGTCCAGTATTTTAGGGATCTGGGCAGGCACTTAACCACTGTGAGCGATAGTCTTAAACTCTCCCTGGGCCATTTCTGGTGTGCTGAAACTCCCCTGGAGAGGCTTTGGCTCCTGGGACTGAAAGAAGGTCGCTGGGTGTGGTCCACTCAGGCCCACCCAATTTAACACTTTAATGCTTTATTGTAAATCCAAGAATACAGTAGCTCTATGTTGCCTAGTTCAAAATAAAACACAAGTCAATGTTCTTATTTGTGAAAGTAGTTCAACTCAGTAAATATTAAAAGAGTATTTTATGAATTCAACACTTTGCTCAACTTTACATATAGAATTGTAAGTTATAATTCATATTTTATTCTGCTTAAAGCCTAGTGAAGAAAGCAAGTATTTATCAAGAAACTAAAATGTATGATGGTAACAAAAGTGATTGGATAAACTGAAGCAAGCATTTTCAGTGTAGGAAATCTTTCTCCAATTACTCAGGCCTCTGGTGTGATGTAAAGAATAATGAAAAGCTAGATACTTTAAACAGAATTGAGAGTTTTCTAAGCGATGATGATTGTGCATATGAAACATTAAAAGTATTGTAATTGAATCTACAGTTAAGAAAATAACATTGGCTCTATTTTGAAGAATTTTGTGATAAGGGTCAGACAAAAGTTTGTCTAATACAAAACTATTTCACAAAACTGCACAAAAGAGTATGATTTAATAAAACAATGTTACAGAGAATAGAGAGCACAGTCAGACTCAGGTACCTACAACAAGATAGTTTTATCAGGACTTGATCCTTCTATGTATTAGAAAATGTGTGAAGGATTAATAATCATCCAATTTTCACATCAGCAGTGTTGGGAATATTGGTGGTATTCTAACAGATAATAAACACCAGAGAAAATGTTTGTAGAATAAAATAAATTGAGTCTTGAATATAGTAAATATAATATGCCTTTGAGATATTAAAATGCAGGTAATTTATAGAAAATTATTCACACATACTGAGATGGAAAGAAGATCTCAGATGAGCATGTTTCCTAGGAAGTACCGTCTGTCGTCATATAGCTGAAAGCTAAATATGCCCTGGTAAGAAAACTCTAAAGTTGGAAATATAGATACAAAAAGATAGTTCACCTACTTATAAGAAACACTAATTGGAATTGGTAGCATTGGTTTTGTTTATGTCAAAGCTAAAGAAAAACAGTGAAATCAGCATGCCTTTTTCATGGAAATTTGTTCTTTGTGATAGATATTCCATTCTGACTTAAGAATGAGGGACAATTAAATATTACCTAGCTACAAATGTGTCTGTCACTACTAATTCTATGTTAGATGATTTGTATTTGTATAACTAAATAGACAGCTTTTGGGGCAGTCCAAGTCCATTTACATAACCAAAAAGAATATAGTCAATATGTTCCACAGAAAATACTATAATTATAGATACATGTAATAATAGAATTATAGATATATATAATAAGAATTGTAAGACCAATCATAATTTTATTCAGAATTATCTTGGTTGCTTTTGTCCTGTTGCTGGAACAAAAACCCTATATGCCAAATTAAGGAAGGAAAGGTTTATTTAGCTCATAGTTTGTGAGGTTTCAGTCTATATCAGCTGGCTCCAAGACAGGGTGGCATGACACAGGGGCAACACTTCAAGGTGACAGAAGAGCGCAGAAGCAGCAAAAGCAAGGGGAGAGCAAGCCTCCCTCCCACCTTTATTTTGTAAGAAGACTGCCACCCCCTACAGTACAGTGCTCATACCATCTCTGTGCCCTCCTCTTGCAGAGGCCAAGGATGTTTACACAGTGAGGACCCTGGCTCCCTGCTGAGTCACTTAGTTAAACTTCCAAAATTTTCTGTCTCACTCATTTTTCTGTCAAGTCTTTGAGAACTGCAATTTGCTATTATAGGAATAAAAAGAACATCAATAAAATTCCCTCTATATATGCTTGATCAAACTTCCTAATGTCTGAGAACACACCAGATCCCTACCCACAGCAGAACTACTGCCCCCGTGATTCATGTTTAGAATTAACCTTTTCCCACTCAAGGACATCTGCTTACTTCTTCATTATAAATTTCAAATATCAACCTTCTCCATTAAGCTTGCCCTTGCTAGTTTACCTTAAAATTTTACCTCCACTTTTTATTCTTTATTTTTTCTCTTGATTCTGCTCCACTTCTTCATCTTTCTTTATTGTAAAAAACAGTCTTATAATAGTATGTTTGTTTACTGACTCACATTGTGTGATCCTCTTTGAATCAGGATGATAAACTTATGTGTGTGCCTTTCCACTGGGTGGCATTTGTCACATCTTTATCATGCTTTATAAAGTCACTCATGATAGAGGAGTTCCAAAACTTCACCAAAAAGTGGCAAGAAAGATCAGATAGGTGAATTCAAAGAGAGGGAACTTATTCTGAAGTGAATTAATGGCAAGGTGTTCTTTGCTATAATTATTACTAAATTTAAGCAGTCATCATATATTAGATTTTGATAACCCCTCATATATTTCAAAAATAGAACACTATCTTTAATTCATGGAACATATATAATTGAAATACAAGACCAGAAGTAAAAAAGGTTTAGGAAATTATTTTATTAATCAATGTCATTTCTTTCTTTCTTTCTTTCTTTCTTTCTTTCTTTCTTTCTTTCTTTCGTTCTTTCTTCTCTCTCTCTCTCTCTCTCTCTCTCTCTCTCTCTCTCTCTCTCCCTCACTCTCTCTCTCTCTCTCCCTGACAAAAGATCTCACTACATATTCAAAGATGTCTTCGAACTCACTATGTAGCCCAGGCTTGCCTCCTACTCATGGCAATCCTCCTGCCTCAGCTCCTAAGTGCTGGGTTTACAGACACATGCCACTATGCCCACCTCAGTGTTTGTTTCTTGAAGTAAGATTTAAGAATTTATGTCTCTCTTTGAAGTCGATATATGTTTTTATATAATATTTCCAGAAGTGATTTCTCTTCAAAGTTTCTCCTGAGATAAACCTTGTAACTAAAGTTATAATTGCAAGCTCAGTCAGGTTGCCTTGACGCAGCTGTAACCACTGTTAACCAGCACTGCTGATGGTACCACCGGATGCCCTTCACACTTCTGGAGGGTTTGCCTTGGCAAAAAAATCCTAAAACATCCTTACTGCCAGCAAATTTAATCCAGAAATCCTAGTTATAAATTTCTTCCTGACCACAGAGGGGTAGTTGGGCAGACAGACACAAAGACAGATAAAGTGCAGGTCTATAACTGCAGCTGAGGCAGGGGGATCACAAGTTTGAGGTCAGTCTGGACACTGTCTCAGAATAAGGAAGGAAAAGAGTAGGGTGGCTCAGAATACAGCTTAGCACACCCAAAAGAAATACTCAAATACCCCAAAGAAAGATAGAATTTAATATTAACAATAAGAAAGAGGACAATATAAAGTGCCAATGCCCTTTTTTTGAAAATTGTCATATTCTGTTGTTATTTGATTATGATCTAGTATAAAAATGTTTGCCGGCAAAAATCAAACACTATTTATCAATACAACCTCCTTCACTTTGAAGAAAAATGCATTTTCTAAGATTTAGAAGCAAGTCATTCAAATTCTAGCTTTAGAGGAAGAAAAAAGCAAGATCCTAGACAGAATGGCAAAATAGAGATAAAGCAAACTTGAAGAAGTGAACAATCACAGATTTGCTAAGCTATTCCACATTATGATATTAATGAGAAAACATGAGTACACTATACATTTTTATTAGTGCTAAGTGGGACAAGGAAAACATTTCTTATGATTAGACATAAACCCTCTATGGTGGATTGGCAACTGGAGGTCAACTTGTCAAACCCCGCTGAACTAACCAGTGTGGTGCTGGGTACGGGGGCCACCTGAGGACTGTCTCCAACAAAATGAGAAACAGGTGGTGTACTTGGTTCTCCAGGAGGAGCCTGTCATGCTGGTTTTCCCGATATTAACTCAGCTGTTCTCACTGGTGGAAGCTCACTGCCACTGCGGATGGCTGTGGTACTTTCGGGGGGAGCTGTGGTCCTTCTTTAAGCATCACTTCCTGGCTCCAATGCAGATCCCTCAGCTGCTGGCACCCATCCTTCATCCCGTTGATGCAGAGTTTCTAGCTTCCACCAGACTTTTGGGCCTTCCCAGTGCAGGTCCATGAAATAGACTTGCATGAGTCATTGTGGGGGGCTCTAGGTCTTCAGCAGGACTCACACAGGACATTGCTAGGGGATCCAGCCCCTCAGCTGGATGCCTTGTGTCTCTAGTGTGTGCACATATTTCCTACACTCTTTGGGTGACTGCTAAAAAATTATTTGCCTTGCAAACTCTGAGTGCATCACCCACACAAATAAACATTTACATATCTCTGTTAAAATTATATGCTGATTGTTTCTCACTGGGCAGAATAATTATATATCCATATATGTTATTAATTATGAAGTTCAAAATAATCTTGTGTAGGATAGATTACAGAGATCCCACTAATTTTTCCTATATGCTTTACATTCTAATCAGGATCTCCCTCCTATCATTATAATTTTAAAATGCTTTATCATAAAAATGAATATGTTGAAATTAATTCATTATTGTATGCTTTTGCTCTCCACTGTTTCCTACTGAACAAAATCTAAAAATGTTTATTTTAATATATCTTGTTAATTATAAATTAAATGAATTTATGTTGAATAAATGAATTGAGTAATTATGTTTTCTTATGTTAAAGGTATTAAAATCAGCGTACAGTAGGAAAAACAGATATGAATTAAAAGATGACATTAATAATTCATAAATAAATTAAGAAGATGGTAAACCATAGACAATACATAAGTGAATATAACAAAACATATGTGTAATTTCTTCTAGTATGTATAAGACAGTGTTTCTTCTATCTATCCTCTTTTGCATTTCAGTACATGGTTTGCCTTACAGAAATTTAAAAGAGCAGATAGTTTTATATTTTGCAATAGAAATTTAAGTTGAGAAAAGGGCTAGGAGAAAAAATAGGTAAATATGGGAAGACAATGCTGTTTTCTTTGCAGTGTCATGGGTTAAACTCAAGTAGTTCATTAATACATGAGGACACCACACCCTTGGTTTCATAAAAAGAAAGAAGTAAGAGTTTCTGAACAGGTGCTCAGCAAATGCATGAGGTTATAGGTTGGCGAGCCCGCCTTTTCCTCAGGAGAGAATTCTGTATCTGTCTATAGAAGAAGGTGCCCTCCCAGCATAGAGCGATAGCATCCCGGATGGTATTTCAAGAAAAGTCTGTAAGCAGCTGGGGACGCAGGTGTGGGTGAGCAAGTGCAAAGGGGTGTTAAGAATAATAGTGAGTAACTCAGATGGGGAACCACAGCTCATAATTCATGAATGGGTTTTGTGAGCAGCTCCTGAGAGGCATCAGGAATGAGGGCACAGTGCTGCAGAAAGGAGAACTCTGCACAGCGTTTCCAGGGTCAAGGCTATCAAGCCAAGAGTCATCAGCATGGACAGTAATGCACTTGCCAGGCAACTCCAAGGACCCAAACAAAATTGGGAACCATAAATCTGCCCGGTTTGGCAGAATTATGGTGTTTTCTCCACCAGAATTCAGGGATGCAGAGAACTTTTGATTATATAGATCCAGTATGGGAGTGCATTCAAATGAAAGCAGAAGAGAGCAAGAGAAGAGAATTGAAGGCAATATGACCTGAAATGAACAGCCATGGTGATGAATTTTGCTTGGAATGTAAAGTCAAGAAGACATTGCTAATCTAAAAATATGCGGAGGAATTTAAGGCTGATGTGAATGAAGAAAATATATATAGTGGAGCTACGTGTTTATTATCAGATAGAAGGCTTTCAAAATCAAAGGTTTAGAATGCTGTTCTGTTCACAGAGATTATAAATCCTGACTGAAGCTTCAGGTGTGATTTACTGAAG
>PVJX010041409.1:0-14673 GCA_004027295.1 Dolichotis patagonum
ACTATAGGCCAAAACTCTTCCACACATGATTTTTTTCCTTATAACAATCTTGGAAGGCAGTTACTTTTATGCCTGTCTCAGAGCTGAGACTGTAAGGTACAGTATGCAGTCAGGGTCTCACAGAGAATGGGGGCAAGGTTAGACTGCCTGACTAAACAATGACTCCATTACAGAAAGCCTGGAGCATGCGTAGACACTCCTGTCTGTATGCATTGCTCCAGGCTTCTATTGGCCATCATAGAGCTAAACCCATTCCTCTCTGTCATATATCTGCAGAAGCCACTGTCTGCCAAAGTCCCAGAACTTCCAGGAACATCAAAGTCACACACTTCTCAGGATCACACCAAGCAAAGCATCTTACATGGCAAAGGAGTCATCTGCCTTTCAAAGAGTCCCTCTGACCATCAGCAGACGCCCTGTTGCTCCTTAGCATCATGGTGTTCCTGAACGCAAGTGCCTCCGAACTGTCACATCCCAGAATTTTGTGCTTAGGTTAATTTTCCATGAAGAATCTTGGATTCTGGAGCAAGTGACCATAGGAATTCAAAAAGCCCACCGGGATTTCTTCCTCACCCTCCAACGTGAGACCAGTTTTAACATAACTCAGGTCATTGAAAGGAGCACTCCACACTGCAATCTTTTTCACTCCTGCTCCTGCAGGTGGCAGCTGAAGTCATGTGCAGAAGGACCCAGGTGTCTGAGGACTTCTCAGTGCCCTGTCGTTGATTCATCTGTCTGTAGACATTCTAGACCCCGTGTCTCCGAGACACGCCACGACAGAGTGCATGGTGAGGTGAGGCTGCCTGACTTTTCCCTTAGCTCCCCCCACACACACCCTTTTTTTCTTCTTGGCCTTGGGACCAAAAGTGTTCTGGACATATTTTTCATTTTTCCAAATATCAATTGCTCTTTTATTCCCTCTCCGAAGCAGTGAGTAATAAGAGTTGTGTCTGGTCCTGAAATTCCGACTGAAATAAATTAGCCCAATGACCAACAGGAGGTGCCTAGAACAATAACAGCAGAATATTTGGCATGTTACAAAAGAGCCCCTGGATGTTGAAGTACAGTAAGTCTAGAAGCACATTACAGAGTGGTGTTGCCAGAACGGGGACGCAATGAGCCATCCAGGCAGCAGAACGCCTCATAAATTAATCTTGCTTTTTTTTTCCTTTTTGGTCCACTGTTCACAGTTCTTTTAGCTTTCTGATTAATGGAGCATGAAGAAGGGTATTTTTGGTGTGGCCTGTGTCCCCAGCAGGCAGGCAGATGCCAAGCCTGTGTAAACGTATACATCTATCCCCTCAGCTGGTCTGGCATCCTTAGGCCACTGGTTGCATTAACAAGAGAGAGAAAATAGACTTGGGAAGCAATGAGCTGCTAATAAATATTGAGCACCTACTGGGTATCAGGAATCACACTAAGCTCACAGAGGACAAGAGGAAAATGGTCCCTGGCCTCTTGGCATTTGCAGTTTAGACATCTGTCAGTCTCTCAGATCCAGCCCTGTACCAGTGCAGTTTAAAATAGGGAAGCCATGGTCCCTGGTCCGCTCAGCATCCCAAATCTCTCTGTCCCTGGAGGGATCCCACCACTCATCATGTGATCCCAGGTGGTGGAGGGTAGTCAGCCTGTCTCCCACCGGAAGAAGTCCCTATCTTCCTCTCCACTTTCTGAGAGCTGGGAAGAAGACCTGGAACAAGGCTTAGCCTAAGAGTCATCCCTGCCAAGAGCTCTAAACCTTCAGGGACTGTACCCAAGATATTGTGGTAAGCTGAAAAGAGTTCCCCAAAAGATATCCACCCTTGGGACTTGAGAACATATTATAAAAGAAAACTTTATGGATGTCATTAAATCAAGAATTTTGAGGTGAGGGGTTGCCCACTGGATAATCCAGGGTAATCCCCACAATCCCATGTATCTTTAAAAGAAAGCGACAGGGAGATTTCACACACAGAAGAGGAGATGCAATGTGACCACAGAGACAGAGGCTAGAGTGATGTTTCCAAAAACCAAGGGATGTTGGCAGCCATCAGAAGCTGGAAGAAAGGAATCGCTCCTAGAACCTTTAGAGGAAATGCAGCCAGGCTGATTCTATAATAGTTTGGTTCAGTGACACTGACCTTGGATTTATCTCCAGAACTGTAAGAAGATTAATATCTGTTAATTTTAAGCCATTCAATTTGTGGAAATGTGTTATAAACAGCTTGATAGTTCAGAGTTTTTCATGGCATGGTTGCCCCTAGTATACAGTAGACTACCTTTAGAATACCTCCCTAGATCCTCAGCCTCCTCATCAATTCCAGAAGTTGCTTTTTGCCATTCCTCTAGAATTTGTCTTTTCTGACTGAAGGGAGCCGTAAGAGATCTGTGACTTGCCATCCTAAGCAACAAGCCCTACATGCAGGGCTCAAATGAGGATTAGGACCATCTTATCACACAGCAGACACTCAATAAATCAAGTTCAGAGACTCCATCTGCATTTAGCCTACACAGTGTGTTTTTCTTCTAAAGTTGGATTTGTTGTCAACACGTAAGAGTCAGGAGATTTCACAAAAAAGATGACATGAACCCCACATGTTCATGCCAAAAATTGACTAGCCATTTTAGACATGTGTGTTATAATCTTGCCTTGCTCCATATTATGCTCTTATCTCCCACCCAGTCTAGTCCTCATTTTATTAAATTTTCAAAACCTCAGGGCATCTGAGTGTGCCATCCTTGTTACAAAAATGCATCTTTCATCCAAAGGCTGGGCACCTGATCCAAGGACTGTGTTCTGCTGAAAGACTCATCTTGAGACATTTTTGTCCATAGCCTTTCTGACAAATGGTGCCCAAGCAATCAGATATCCACAGGCCAAAACAGAAAAAATTAACTTTACACAAAAGTTAATTCCAAATGAACCATGAACTAGAATGCAAGGCATAACACCATAAAAATTTTTCTAAAAAAGATAAATATTTGAGAACAAGGACTAGGTGTTGAGTTCTTAGACTTGATATGAAAAGGCTCAACTCATAAAATAATTAAAACTACCTCTGCAATAGAGCAAGTGAAGAGAATAAAAAGACATGATTTTAACAGATTCTGTGTATCAGTTCCAATCACAAATCAAAATTATTTGAAATAGTGTTTGCCATATAGAACATGTACTGACTTTTTTCTTGTCCTTATCCCCCAAACAATACAGTTTGACAACTAGTTCCATAACATATATATTGTTCTAGGGGTTGCCAGTAATCTCGAGATAAAGTATACAGGAGGATGTATGTGGATTGTATGCAAATACTGCACTATTTTGTATTAAGGATTTGAACATTCTTGAACTTTGGTACCTTCAAGGGTCCTGGGACGAATCCCCTTGTGAATAACAAGGAACAATACTTCTTTAAAAGTCCAATCCTCAAACATTACATAGCTTAATTGCATTTGTATGACAATGTGAAATAATTGGAAATGAAAAACAGATGTTTGGTTTTTAGTAGTTAGGGACAATGGATTGGTTAGAAGAGGCACCAGGCATCAAAGGGCAACACAAACTCCTGTACTTTAGGGATTCTCTATCTTGACTCTTGTCAAAGACACACAAAACTACAGCTGTGACAAAATTGTCTAAAATCAAGTGCGCACATGAATGAGTACAAGTTAAACTGTGTAAGTCTGACTAAGATTGGTAGTCTATCAATATCTGGTTTTTATAACATCTTATAGTGATGAAAGAAACTGTTAAGAAAAACAGAAAATGATACACAAATCTCTCTGTACTATTCATTATTACTGTATGTGAATCTACAAAGATCTCTAGTAAATTTTTCATTAAAAATCACGTTTTTTTAATCACATGTTTTAATAAAAACTTGCAAATATAGAAGGAAAGAGATCAGAAAAGTCACCATGCTAAAATATAACCTTTTGGCCATCATTGTTTTCTACAGAACATGGAAAAACTGTGAGAGAAGGTGCCAAAACTCAGGATAATAGGTAGTTGGGGCCTTGCTGTCCCCTGCCTTCTGTGACATCAGAACTCATGCTTGAAGGATGCCTGGTGACCAGAGGTGAGGAGTGCCATCTGTCTGTCCACAGGAGACACCTTGTGGCACCCAGGTGGCCTGCCCTGAGGACATGGAATTCCAACAGATGGATGGCAGGGCAAGGATGGCAGCTCAACTGCTTGAGCAAAGAAGGGGCAGCCACTGTGAGGACAAGAAGCAAGTAAGGCCAGGCCTGTAATGTTGTTTTCCTCCTAAGTTCTCTTCACTACTCCCGGCAGGCTGTAAGACTGTCAAGAACAGAACAGAAACAAGACTCACATTAGTAAATATCACATGGTCTCTCTAGTGTAAAAAATATTAAAAACTGAAAGAGTAACAAGATTCAAAATGTATAGTAGATATTGTAAAAATGAAAGAGAAGGAAAGTGCTCTAAAGGATATAACTGTATGTATAAGTGTGTAAGATAGACGACCATATTACTAAGTTTTTGTTGGATCATTGAACAGAACGGTTTGCACTGTCGATGTTTGAGTGTCTAGCCACTTTTTATGCTTTGATTTTATAACTTGAACAATGATTTCTAAGATGACAATATATAATGTATCAACTAGCTGTTTCTTAGTATTAATTTTTTTTAAATTCTGTATTACTCTACCTTTTTTCTATTTTTTTCTTTCTTTAAATAAATTTTAAAAACTAAAAATAATAAAAATAATTTTTAAAAAGAACAGAACAGGCCTTCCACTGACTTTCCCTCCTCCCCACCTGGGAAAGCACAACATCCAGCTTGGGAGCACCCGCCCCACAGCATTACCAACACTCTCCCATTTAATTCTCAGCAACGTCAGCAGAAAGTCTGCATTTCCAAGAGGGGTGGGGGTTTTGTCTAGTTTCCTGCTAAATCCCCATCCCCCAACTGGTATGCAGTGCATAGCAGGTACTGAATGAGTGAATGGATACCCATAAATAGGATAATACACTTGAACTGGACAGTTCCTGGGGATTTGTTCACAGAACTGAAATTCAAACTTGTTATGAGTTTGTCAAAATGGAAAACTGCATTTGCTGTGTACATCGTGGTATCCACCCCCATCTGTCTTTCTTGGCCTACAATGTTTCTGAGAGGCAGATGCTATCAACTCCATTCACAGATGGGTAAAACAAGGCTCAAAAAGACCAAAGAGCCATGTAGTGAGGACAAATCAGCATTGGAAAGTAGGCCCATCTGAAGCCCCACGCACTCCACTGCCTCTGGGTGAAGTGGAGAGGGGTGTTAAAGAGGCAGGAAGCTCAGTTGTACCTTGCACCATAGACAGGAGAGGACTTTACTCTGAGGGTAATAAGAAGCCATTGAAAGTTTTAATCAGAACAATGAGTAGTCTACGTATGTTATCAGATTTCTTCTCTCTCATTTACTGTTCATGTGCCACATGTCTCTTATATGCTGCACCATAAGGTAGATTATATGTAGTGGGATATGACAGGGAACTTGATGGTAGATTATATGTAGTGGTATATGACAGGGAACTTGATGAGTTTCTGTCACACTACTCATTTTCTTGAAAATTGTCCCATGAGGGCCAAACTCCAGAAATGTTCCTTTTACAAAAATCATAAGGCCATGCACAGGCTGACTGGAGGAAAGCCAGATACCAGCCCTCTCCTGTGAGGTGATGCCATTCACAGACTGCAGGGGAGGAGAACAAGAAGTCAACAAAAAGCTAAGACCTCCTGTGAGTTGACACCAAGTAACCAGCTGATCTGGAGAAACCCAGGCTGTGATGATAGCTAATGAAATAAAGTACAACTTAATGTTTGTAGTGTTTAGTGGTTCACTGACTTTGCAGGCCAGTCTGGTCATCTATTCAGAGGATAACAATACACAATGTAACATATATGGGGAATTGCCTTCTGAAGGTGGTAGCCATTGTTAACTCCCTACTATCTTGTCTTGAAATCTTGTATCATTCTCATTGTTTTGTTTGGTCAAGTTTTATTGTGTTTTGTTTGATTTTATTGTATCCAATGGCATGGGCAGCTATTTCAAAGGTAACAAGACATATTATGATAGCCATTTTGTATTTACTATTATCTTGTTTTGAAGTCCTGTATTGTCTTCATTATTTTGTTTTTATTGGCTCTATTCTATTCTGTTTTGTTTGATTTTACTCTGTCTGAAGGTAGGGGTAGCTATTTTGAAGATAAAAAGGCATTATGATAACCATTGTTGATTCCTGTGTATTTACTATTATCTTGTTTTGAAATCCTGTGTTCAGTGTCTTGCTTTGGTTGGCTTTGTTCTGTTTTATTTTGCTTGGTTTTATTCTCTTTACAATGAAATTTTTTTAATTTTAAAAATCATGAGAAATTTATATGAAAATTCATGCCCCTACCCTAAGCAAAATGGAGAAGCTATACAATGTATAAATGGATTCAATAGGAAATAGAAAGTATTAATAACTATATTTCCAAAAGTCTTCACCAACAAATTCTATCATTCATTTGAAGCAAAAAAATAATACTAATCTTACACAAATTCTTACACAAACATAGAGGATGAGGGAATTCTTACCAATTCATTTTAAGGGACAACATAACATTGGTTACCAAAATTCATCAAATTTATAGAGAAAAAAATCCAATCTCAAAATGTAGATGCAAAAGAATATCTTAATACAATAGTAGTAAACTGAATCCAGCAATACAGTCTAGCATCCATATCTTTAGTTTCAATAGCTGAGGATTTAACTAGTGGATCAAACAATGCCCCCTAAAAGTTCTATTTTTCCTGACATACACTTTTAGTTAGGCCTATGGTGGTTGCATTTGTACTGAACATGTACAGATTTTTTCTTGTCCAGTACAATATAACAACTATTACACAGTATTTACATTGTATTAGGTATCATAAGCAATCTAGAAATGACTCAAAGTATACAGGAAGATGTGTATAGGTTAAATGTAAATGATATAGCATTTTATACAAAGGACTTGAGCATCTGTGGACTTTGATGTCCATGGGGTATGTTGGTCCCATGTGCATACTGAGGGGCAATTGTTTATGAAAGGGCTTACACATTGAATGAATAGAATTGACTGATGCAATGCCAGGTTGGTTCAATGTTCAAAAGTCAATTTATTATAATATGGGGTCACTAACATAATATCTTGGTGGATATAAAAAAAAGTACTTCTCTAATTCAGCATTCATTCATGTTAAACTTCTCAGAGAACTAGGAATAAAAGAAAATGTTTTGCCTTATTAAAGAAGACAGTGCAACATCTAATGCCACGTTTAATGGTGAAATTTAACTATTTCCCTCTTTCACATATTCTTTCAAATTGAAAAAGATAAAGACATTCAATTTTACCACTTCTTTATATTTTATTGGTGGTTCAATGTACACATCAAGGGGGCAAAGATCAATGACTTTTTTTAAAGGAAAACTGGAAAGAATTAAACACAAACTTTCTTCATAGACAACCAAATTTTTACAGACCAAATCCTAAACTCTACAAAAATACTACTTGAATTCATCCTTTTATATTTAATGTTCCATTTTGGAACAGCATGTAACAATGGAAAATAATAAAAATTTTTCTCTTCAAATTCTTGTTCATTGAATTTTTGTGTAGGTAACATATATGAATTTCATGCAAAAATTTTTAAAACTGCAACTTTTAGCACAAAGAGTTAAGTCACAAGATACAAACTCAATTTGATTCCTATAGACTAAAACAATTGGGAAGTGAAACTCAAATTTTTCATTTATAACAGCATCAAAAACATGCAACACTTTAAAAAGATGTGAAGGTTTCTACACTTAAAAACAACAAAGCATTGTTAAGAGAAATTAAAGAATATATAATGGAGAAACATACTATGTTCATGAGTCACAAGATACAATAATTTCTGCTTCATAAATTTATCTATGTAATTAATATAGTACCGATCAAAATCACAGCAGTTTTTTCTAACAGAAACTGAAAAAGTAACCTGTAAAATATATACACATATATGAAAATGCAAAGAATGTAGGACAGCCTAAACAAATTCAAAAAATAACAAAATTGAAAAATTGCAGGATCTTTTTTTTCCATTTTATTTTAAAGAGAATAAGACAAAAGAGGTCAGTACAGAGCAGATTGGAACCGGGCAACATAGGCAACACAATACTTAACATTAAGACAACAGGACATTAACAATAGCTATCACAATATTTCTTTCTCTGCTATAGTTGAGCATAGTTTCAAATACAATAATATCAAACATAACAAAAAAGTATAAAATCATTCAGAGAGTGAAAGAATTATAGGGCATTCTGAACCGAATAACAGAGAATGATCAATGGGTACTATAATATCTCATTTTCAATAAAAAATTTTGTTTATACTTTCACACATATTCAAATCCCAATAATATACAATGTGATAGGTAGAACCAATGGACATAGAAGAATAGAAGCTTGGTAGGACTTCTAAGAAGGACAGTTTTAAATCAGCAATAGCTGTCATAATGTTTTGTTCTCTTCAAAACAGCTGTTCATAGCATCACGTATAATCAAGTCAAACAAAACAGGATAAAACCATTCCAACTGATGAATGAAAACATTGAAAGGCTTCAAAGCTATGAGATGGGGACTCATGATTACCATAAAATCTTATATACTCTTACCAACTCTTATACTAGGGAGACTATATGGTATTTACACATGTGAGTTTGGTTTATTTTGCTTATGAGTATGGTCTCAAGTCATGTCCATTTATTTATAAATATCTCAATGTGATCATTCTTTATAGCTGAGTAATACTCCATTGTATAGAAATACCACAACTTTTTTATCCATTCATCAGTTGATGGGCACTTAGGTTGTTTCCAAGATCTGGCTATTACAAATTGTGCTGCTATAAACATGGGTGCACATATATCACTGTGGTATGATGTTTTCAGATCTTCTGGGAATATGCCTAGAAGTAGAATAGCTGGGTCAAATGGGACCTCCAGACCCAGCTTTTTGAGGAATCTCCAGACTGACCTCCACAGTGGTTGCACCACTCTATACTCCCACCAACAGTGCAGAAGAGTTCCTTTTTCCCCACAGCCTCTCCGACACTTCTTGTTGGTACTGTTTTCTATCTTGGCCAATCTTTCTGGAGTGAGATGGAATCTCAGTGTGGTTTTAATTTGCATTTCAAGTTGCAGGATCTTATTTCAAGCTTTAAAATGAAGCAACAACAAATTCTGTAAGTTCGTAGAACAAAGCAGTTAATATTCATAAGATTGGAACAATTTTGCATGTTTGTGTCAGGTGACCTGAGGAACTCTTGAAGATCACTATGTAAAATATAAACCTTAGTTCTGTTCCTACCACCGTGTTTTAAAGGCCTGTACCATTATTGTTTTGGGCTCTTTGCTATTGTTATTTATCTGTCCTTTTTTTTTCTTATTTTTCTAGTAATCTGTTTTGCTTTGTTTTTCATTCTAACGCATAAAGAATAAGTGTACATGTAGAATGGTTTTAGTCTGTTTTGTATTGTTCAATTTGTATGGTTCAATTTGTATTGTTAATTTGTGTATTGTTTAATTTGAAGGTAAGGACAGCTATTTTGAAGGGAACAAAGACATTATGGCAGCCAGTTTTAATTTTCATATTGTCTGGTTTTGAAGGCCTGTAATGGCTTCATTACCTTGTTCTGATCAGTTTTATACTATTTTGTTTTGTATGAATTCATTTGTGTGATGACATAGACAACCATTTAGAAGAAAACCAGAGACATTATGGTAGCCACTGTAGATCTCCTGTTGTCTTGTTTTGAAATCTGTGTCACTTACATTATTTTCTTCTGATCTGCTTTGTTCTGTTTTGTTATGTTTAGTTTTACCCTTTTTAAAAAATAAAATTTTAAAAAATAAAATAAAATGAAGCAACAGTTATCAACATACTGTATGTTATATAAATACATAAATTAATAGAACAAAATAGTGACCATATAATCATTATGGATATAACTATATCCCCAAACTTCATATGTTGAAGCTCTAGCCCCAAATTGACTATATTTATGGATAAGACCATTAAGGAGGTAAAAAGAGGATGTGGTCCTAACTCCATAGTACTAGTATGCTTTTAAGAAGAGACAGCAGAGATGTGCAAACAGAGGAAAACTCAGTGTGATGATACAGTAAGATGATCACCAGCAAGCCAAACAAACAGACCTCACCAACTCTGCCAGCATCTTTATCTCGAATTTCAGCCTTCAGAACTGGAAGAAGGTACATTTCTATTCTTCAAGGCATCCAGTTTGTGGTCAATGCTAGTATATACAGATTAACACAGATTTGGTATTGATACAAGCATTGGGTGTGATCAAAAAATACAGTGAATGTTTAATTTTTAATATTTAATATAGTAAAAAAAAACCCACTATCATTAATCTTCCTAAAAATACTCTCCCTCACTTAGAACACACTTACTACATCATTCTGGCCACTTTCGGAAGCAGTTCTGGAAGTCCTCTTTCATGAATGTCTTTAGTTGTGCTGTCATGGCTGCCTCAATGTCTTGAATTGATAATTCTATTCCTACTACCGTGTTTTGACTTATAAAGACCCAGAAGCCACATTGCTAGAGGATGAGATGGATGAGGACACACAGTAATGTGTTTGTTTGACAGAAATTGCTATAAACATTTTGAATTGATTCAGGACATACAGGTAGCCATGAACAGACATTCACAAAAGAGAACTTCCAGAACCGCTTCAGAAAGTAACAAAAACAATGAGACAACTGTGTTCAAAGAAAGGAGTGAATTTTGAAGGGATTCATGGCAATGTGTCTTTTATTGAATTAACTTTTTAAATTTAAACATTCACAGTAATGTTTATCACACCTCATAGATACAGTGTAAATCAGTGAAACATAATAAAATCCAGAAATAGAGCAATACCATATGGGGCATATTTTTACAAAGACAAAAATGTAATTCAGTGAGGAAAGATTAGTATTTTTAAAGAAATAATACTAAAATAACTAGATATTTACATGAAAAGTATCTCAAACCCTATTTCACATTATATACAAAAATTTAAATGGATTACACACCTCAAAGTAAAATCTAAATTTCTAAAACAAAATGAGAAAATCACAACTTTGAAATAAACAAAACTTTTAGACTTCACACAAAAAGCACAACAACAAAAGAAACAATTTGATTAATTGAACTTCATCAAAACTGAAACCTTTTGATTTTCAAGACACTGATAAGAAAATGAAAAGACAAGACACAGACATGAAGAAAATATTTGCAACATGAATATCTATGAAACAATTTACAGAATGTCTCAAAAACTATTACATCTAAGAAGCCAAATAATAAAAATAGGCAAAAGATTTTAATAGATATATAACAAAAAAGTTATATAAATTATGAAACATCAATTGGTTCATGACAAAATGTTCAACATCATTAACCACTAGGCAAATGGATATATAGATTGAGATGTCTTTACATTAGCAATGAAACGCCTAAAGTTACGATTGACAACACTAAGAATTGACAAGAATGTGGAGCACCTAGAACTCTCACAAACTGCTGGAAGGAATATAAATATACCTTGAAAACAGCATGACAGATTCTTATAAAATTAAGCAAACACTATATGACCCAGATTTCTATATCTGGATATTAACCTACGAACAATGAGAACATATGTCCACACAAAGATCTGCACATGTATGTTGATAGAATTTTTACTCATGATAGTACAAAAGCAGAAACAACCCAACAGGGCATCAACAGGTGAAGAAATTGTACTATATTCACACAGTATAACTACTCATCAAGAAAACTGAACGCACGAAACCATGGAGGCATCTCAGAAACAGTATGTCAAGCAGAAGGCACTAAACACAAAGGCATATACCACGTGATTTCATTTGTCAGAAGTTCTGGACCAGGTAAAATGACTCTGTAATGACAGGAAGCAACAGAATGGAGAAAGAAGAGAATGGAGTGCAAGGGCTGCAAGGAAGCTTTCTTACGTGATGAAAATATTCCAGGTCTTCACTGGGGAGCTACTCCATGGGCATAGACATTCGTCAAAATTCATCACACTGTGCATTTAAACTGTGTGGGCATCATTGTATATAAATTATGCTGCAATAAAATTGATTTTAAGTTAATTTACTTAATTTAATTAACTTTTAAAGTTAATTAAAGTGAGAAATTTTGAAGTTATTAAAGGGAGAAAAGCAGAGGTGGTCCTCTTTCAGAAGGGAGAGAAGAGGGAAAACAAACGTCAGCAAGCTGTCGTCATGTGTTTCCGCAGCATGTGGGAGTTTTGTTTTTTGTTTTTTGTTTTCAGCAAGCATATGGAACTTAGATCATATGAAAGAAAGTTGAGCTCTAAAGCTCTTGTGGCTCCCCCATGCCTGGCCCTGTTGGGGAAGCAGGGGAGACAAAGGACCTCTGCATCTCCACCTCTTCCATCTTCCTCTTCTCTTCTTGCCCCAGACGCTGTTCACACTGCTGGTCTTGGTGCTGTACTTGGGCACAGGGATATCAGGTAAGCACTCTGGAATTTGAGAAGGAATGAGACAAGTGCACATGGTCAGGTGGGGATTCTGGAGATGGACATCTGCCCCAGGGCCCTCACAACCTGTCTTCTACTCCCTCTTCCCGTTAGGAAGACCAGTGGGGTTTATTTCAACTGCCACTCACTGGCTCTTATTAAGGGGTGGTGTTTGTGCCTTTTGCAGGAAGAAGTTGGGAGGTGTATGAAAGAATCAGGGAATGCAACTACTCCCAGAATCCTTTGGCTTCCCAGGTGACATATTTAGGGATGTTGTGAGGAGCCCACAGAGGTGTGGGAATCAGGAAAGCTTCCCAGGTGAACATCACTGGCAACTTGTGCTGAGAAAGATGAAAAAGGAGCTGACTGGTGGAGGAGGTTGGGAGGTGTACTCCAAGTAGAATGAATAACATGTGCAAAGGGCCAGGGAGCTTTCTGAAACCAGAAAGCCAACTAGAAAATGTCAAGATCAAACTTTGGTGTCTGCCTTTCAGGGGTATGGATATCACACCAGACAACCCTCCGAAGAGCCAATAAAGCTTCTCAGAGACTGGCTGAAGAAGAGCCTGCATGTTTTCTTGGAGAAGTTAGAAAAAGAAGTGCAGGAGCTGGAGCGGCTAGTGTGGGACCTGGAGCTGTGGCTAGATGCTCTCCTAGGAGAACCATACCTGGAAGAACCCTACTCCGGCCACAGAATTCCCTTGTGAAGATCAGTCACTGGAATCTGAAGAGCAAAAAGGTGGGAGATGGGAAAGATAGGCTGAATTCTGATACTTGACACTCAAGGCAAGCAAGAGAATAAACTGTTTGGGAAATTGAGTTCGCTGTTCATGAACACTGATAGAAACAGCCTCAGAAAGACACAGGAGCCCTGCTGAGATCCCCTCCCTGGCACCATGACTGACACCTTAGAACCAACATGGGCCTTTAAAGCCAGCCATGACACCAGATACATGCTCCACTGACTTAAGATATTGTGCAAATTTCCTTAACTCTCCTGAGACCCAGCCTTCCTTATTTGTAAAAGTCAAAGAAACATATTTTGCCTCAGGCAGTGGCAGAGTATATCTGGAGTGTAAAAAGAGAGGTCTGGCTGATACAGTGGTACCTCACTGCATGAACTGAATTTGTTCTATGATTTTGGAAAAGATGGCCACGTTTGTGTTTGTATGGGAAACTTGGTCATGGTCAGGTTGTCACTAGATGCAGAGTTTGCAAACAAAAATGAAATTTTACCACATGCTTCTGATTGTGAACCAAATCGTTTGCAAACAAAAACATTCCTGTACTTAAGTCCCCCTGTTATAGACTGTCTAGTACATTCTTCTTCATTTCTCATGCTGTTTTTCCCTTACTCCCTGGATGGCGAAGGAAGATACTAATTCTGTATCTATAGCTACTGTATGATACTCAACCTTGTAGCATAAATTCCTAGGACTCTGATGCAGAAGTGGGGCAGTGGCTATCAAATCTACAAATGCATGCCCTCTTTGGCCCAGAAATCTGCCTCAGAGAATCTAGCCCACAACTATATATGCACATGTGTGGGAGGAAAAAAAAAAATATATATATAGACATATATATGTATATGTATGTGTGTGTATACATCCTAGCTGTGTTTTCAATCCTACCTGTGTTTACAATTCCATGAATAAACAGAAGTAACCCAAATGATATCAGCAGGGCTCTGATTAAATAAATTAAGATATAACCATTTACCTATAAGAGCCTTGTGATTATCTTTCTTTATAGCTGAATAACTTTCCATTGTATAAAAATGTCATATTTTTCTTATCCATTCTGTGGTTGACGGGCAAGCTATCCTTGCTTTTTTTCTGGTTCCTTGTTGCCTGGAGCATTGTTTTCTTTCCTTTAACTGTCAATCTATGAATTTCCTTTCAAGTTAATGTGTTTCTTGTACACCACATACTGATGGATCTTGTTTCTTGATCCCACTCTCCCTGTGTTTCTTTTTAGTGGTGAATTGAGGCCATCTACATTAATGGTTATGGCCAATATGCACTGGTCAGTTTCTGCCATGCTTTCTTTTCCTGCTGTTGGCACCCTACTTTTCCCCTCCATTCAAATGTCTGCCCCACTTGGTGATC
>PVJX010041410.1:0-14672 GCA_004027295.1 Dolichotis patagonum
TTACAGATGTGTGCCACCACACCTTGCCATTTGTAAATCTTAACCTGTAGGATAGGATCTTTTTACCATCTTAATATGAGAAAAAAGATTACAAAGTCATACAACTGGTTTCCAGTTTATCTCACAATAGCAAATGTTTTTTCTTTGTTCCTCACTGTAAACTTTTGACTTAACATATCACAAATGTGTCTGGTGGTTAAACTACAGATAATTTTGTTATAAAGAAAAATTGGTACAGTATATACTAGGTTGTAAAATGATATTAATGAAAAGGGGAGAGTTTAAGATAGGAAGATATGGTGGCATACTGAAAAAATAAACCCAGGTATTAAAGCCAACAAAGAATACAAACATTATGATCACATTTATGCATGTGTGTTGAAAAAGAAAACTTCAAAATTTCATAAAAGTGAGAAAATTAGTAAACCACTTTATATCAGGTTACTAAATCACCATGACATTTAATGAAAAGATCTTAAAGGAAAATCTTCAAGTTCAATATGATACTGTTCATGTCATGAAGTCCAAAAAATTCATTAAATCTGCTTATTACAGATGAGTCACACATCATGACTTGCTCCAACCCATAAAGTGTGCTGAGAATCCAAAATGCTTAATGAAAACCTGAGCACTGAATGTTGGCTTTCATAAAGAGACTACTATTAATTGAATTTAGAAAATTCAGTGTGGCTTTATCTTGTCATGAGACTAAATTAAATGAATGATTGATAAAACATGTATTGAAATTAGAAGTCAAAAGGAATATAGATATAAAATCAAAGTCTGTGTTTTGCAAATGTTGCACCCAACAAGCCTCTGTTTCACACATGTAAGAGCACAAGGCTTTTTTGTAATTTTAAAATAGAACAAAACAAACAAAAAACAATGATGATACAAATTTCAAAACAACATAATAGGAGATTAACAATGGTTAATATATTGCATATTGTTATCTTCAAAGTAATTGCTCAGATTACAAGATATAGGAATGAAAAAATGATCAAATGATGAAAGAACCAAACATTCTTTTTGATGAACTAAGAGAGATTAGTAGTATAGTTATCTAATATCTATATCTATATATCTTTTCCCTTCTTTTTTTTTCCTTTTGCTCATCACAGTTGTTCTCTCCTTTAAAGTAGTTTCTTCCGCTATCACTTTCATAATATCTACTGTACATTTTGGATCCTATACACTTTTTCAGTTTTTTACACTAGGAAGACAATAAGATACTTATACGTGTGAGTCTGATTTATTTCATTTATGAGTATTGTCTTAAGTTGCATCAATTTATACCTATAAAAGCCTTGAGTTTGTCCTTCTTTATAGCTGAGTAGTACTCTACTGTATAAAAAACCACATCTTTTTTATTAATTCCATGGATAATGGGAATTTGTGTTGTTTCCAACATTTAGCTTTTACAAATTGTGCTGCTATAAACTTGGGTGCACATATATCACTGTGGTATGTTTTTACTTCTTCTGGGCAAGTACCCTGAAGGGGAATAGTTGGATTGAATTAGACCTTCAAACCTAGTTTTCTTAGGCATCTCCACTGATTTCCACAGTTGTTATACCAGTCTGCACTCCCACCAACAATGGAAAAGGGTTCCTTTTTCCCCATAGACCTACCAGCATTTGTTATTGGTTGATTTCTTGGTGATAGCTTCTTTTGGAGTGAGAAAAATCTCAATGCTGTTTTAATTTGCATTCCTCAAATGACCAGTGGTGTTGAACATTTTTTCATATATTTATTTGCCATTTGTATTTCTTCATCTGAAAAGTATGTATTTTCCTCAGATGCCCATTGAGTCTTTGAATTTGGAGGACTTGATTTTTTTCATTTCTTTATATGTTCTAAATAGAAGTCCTTTGTCTAATGGAGAGTTGACTAAAATTTTTTCCAATTCTTTTTATCTTTTGGTGATTTCTTTTGATGTACAAAAAATTTTAATGCAATGAGATCCCAGTAACATTCTTTGAAGTACTTCCCCTGCAGTTTGAGTTTTGTTCATGAACTCTCTGCCTGTTCCTATGACTTCAAGATTTCTACCTACCTTGTCTTCCAGTAAATTTAATGTTTCTGTTTTAATAGTTAGCTCTTTCATCCATTTTGACTTTAGTTCATGGTGATAGACATGTGACTAGTTTGAGTCTTTGGCCTGTGGAAAGTCAATTTTTCCAGCACTATTTGTTTAAGAGTATATCTTTCTTCCAGTGAACACGTTTGGCACATTTGTCAATGATAAGGTGGCTGTGTGTCTTTGTAGTATTCTGTCTGAATCTTCTAATATGTTCCACTTATCCTCAGGTCTGCTTTGTTTGTTTGTTTGTTTTACATTACCTTGCTGATTTTATCACAGGAGCTTTGTAGTACAATTTCAGATCTGATACTGGGAAACCTCCTGCCCTGACTTTGTTACCCAGGATTGCATTTGCTATTCTTGGTCTCTTCTGGTTCCAAATTAATTTTAAGAATGTTCTTTCTAGATTTGTGAGGTGTGCTAAAGGTATTTTGATTGGGATTACATTAAATCTGTATAAAAGTTTTGGGAGTATGGCCATTTTCACAATGTTGATTCTTCATATCCAGTTGAAAGGAATATCTTTCCATTTTCTGACATCCTTTTAATCTTCTTTTACAGAGTACTGTAATTATCAATATATAGGTCTTTCACATCCTTTGTTAGGTTGATTCCTAAGTATTTAAATTTTTGATGTTATTGTGAAAGGTATTATTTTCTTAATTTCTCTCTCACTGAGTTTGTTGTTTGTATACAGGAATGCCATTGCTTTTTGAGTGCTTACTTTGTATCCAGCTATGCTGGTGAACTTCCCTATTAACTTTTGGTGGAGTTTTTAAGGTCTTTTATGTAGAGGATCATGTCAACTGCAAATACCGATAATTTAACTTGTTCCTTTCCTATCCTTATTACTTTTATTTCTCTCTTTTGTCCAATATCTCTGGCTAACATTTCCAGCACTATATTGCATAGGTGTGGTGATAGTGGATATCCTTGTCTTGTTCCTGATTCTAGAGAGGAAACTTTCAGTTTTGTCCATTTAGTATATGTTGACTGTTGGTTTGTCACAGATGGCTCTTATCAGATTGAGATAGAGCCCATCTCTTCTGATTTTCTCATCTTTTTATCATGAATGAGTGTTGGACTTAATCAAAAGCTTTTTCTGCATCTATTGAGGTGATCCTGTGGTTTTTGTCTTTGTCTCTGTTGATACAGTGTATTATGTTTATTGATTTGTGTATGTTGAGCCATCCCTGCATTTGTGGGATGAATCCCCCTTGGTCATGGTGCATAATCTTCTTGCTTGATTTGCTGCATTCTGTTTGCTAGTATTTTATTTGAGAATTTTTGCATGTTCATTAGGGAGATTGGCTTGTAGTACTCTTTTTTGTTTCAGTGTTTCTCTGATTTTGATATCAGAGTAATACTTATCTCCAGGAATGAGTTAAGGAGAGTTGTTTCACTTTCAGTTTCATTAAAGAGTTTGTGGCATTAAATCTTCCCTAAATTTCTTGTAGAGTTTAGCCATGAATCCATCAGGACATGCACTTTTCTTTGCTGGTAAGTGTATTGGTTACTTTTTTCTCATTGTTGAGACAAACTACCCCATGCCCAAAATTAGGAAAAGAAAGTTTATTTAGCTTACAGTTTTTTGGAAGTTTCAGTCCATGTTCAGCTAGCTCCAAGGCATGGCTGTTCATGGCAGTCACAAATAGCAAGAGCAAAGAGGGCAAAAGACAGAAAATACATGTCTTCTTCCCTCCTTTATATTGTATACTGGCTCCAGCCCTGGGCAGGTGCAGCACTCATACCACCAATCCCAGGCTACACAATGAACTAATCACAAATGCCAGATTCAGCCACCTCTATGACTGCATGAGGATTGGGGGTCACCTAGACACAAATCATAACATTCTACCCCTGGCCCCTCAAATACTTATGTACATTCTTTATGCAAAAGACATTTGATCCATCTCTAAGTGTTGACAAAGTCCTAACAGTTTCAGCATTGCTAAAAAGTCCAAGAACCGAGTCTCCTCCAAGATCTAAGGCAAACTCAGAGCTGTAAGCCCCTGTACAAACGAAAAGTTAAACACTTTCAACATTTGATGGCACAAGATAAACATTGCCATTCCAAAGGATACAAACAGGGGGATACAAAGGAATGGGACCAAAGGAAGTCCAGAATCCAGCAGGGCAAACATTAAGCCCTGGAGTTCCATGTTCAGTATCTGAAGCACTCTGTTTGCAAACTCCAAGAGGCTTAAGTGGCTCCATCCCCAAGCACTTTGAGGGATTTTAGCTTCTACAGCTTGTCTCTCAGGCCTATTCTACTCAATCCTTGCAGCATTCCTTAGATGATCCACACTCCTGCATTTTCAAACTTCTGGGTTCTCCGCTGCACCTTTGGCTTCACACTCACAGCTTCACACATTGCCCTCTCAGGGGCACACTGCCTGGCCTCCCAGATCTTCTTATGAAATTGGGTTGGAAGCCTTTTTAACCTCAGAATTAATGCATTCTACATGTGCCTAAAACCAGCAACACATGAATGCTGCCAAGATCTGCTGCCAGCTGGAGCAGAGCCAGGTTTTTTTCTCTTGACTGTAGGGGTCAAGTGCCTGGATCATTGAGCTCTCTGAACTTGATTGTGAGGAACAGCTTCTCTATGTCACCACCATTCTGGAAGCTGGTACGGCCACCACCATTTTGGAAATTCCTGTGGCCTCTACTGCCATTCTGAAGCATAGTACTCTGTGGCTTTCTCCTTCAAGCAAAGTCTTTCACTTTTGCAGTTTTGAGGCTGCAAAAGATGGAGACTTGCGGCTTCCCAGGATGCCCCCAGGCCATCTTTTTTATTTCTCTGTTCCTTCTCAGCAATTGAGGTCTCACTTCTATTTTTGTAGTCCACAGTTTTCTGGTAAACGTACAACAACATTTTGAATCACCATGCTGTGTTCTTTGCTCTTGATTCTCAACATAAATCTGGCTAAAGCCCCAACAATAGCCATACCACTGCTTCAACATTCAACTACCTTGAAATTTCTTCTGCCAGACTAATCAGTTTGCCACTCTTAATCTCAGTCTCAGGCAAAGTCTCTGGACATGAGCAGAATGCAGACAAACTTTCTGCCAAACCGTAAGACACATCATCTGGAGTCCAGCACCCAATGCAGTCCTTTGTCCCAGCAGAGACATTCCAAGCCTGGTCTTTACTAGCAGGCTTTCTATCAGTCTTGTGGTTTCCTGAGCTCTGACCAGAATCTCCCATACAGAAAAGCCTATGCTGTTCCAGCTCTGTGCATTCAGACGACATCTCTGAACATTTGCAAACTCTTCCCATAAGCCATACCCAAAGGCCCTTGAACCACATGGTCAGGTACAGTCACAACATTAACCCCACTCCCCTGATACCAAATTTTGTCTTGGTTACTTTTTTCTCATTGTTAAGACAAAAACAGCTGATGCCCAAAATTAGGGAAGGGAAAGTTTATTTAACTTACAGTTGTTTGGAGGTTTCAGTCCATGTTCAGCTGGATCTAAGGCAGGATGGCATGGCTGTTCATGGTTGCCACAAACAGCAAGAGCAAAAAGGGTAAAAGAAAAAATATGCCTTCTTCACTCCCTCATTGTATGCTGGCTCCAGTCCTGGGTGGGTGCAGCACTCACACCACCAATCCCAGTGCTAGACAATGAATTAATCACAAATGCTGGATTCAACCACCTCCATGACTGCATGAGCATTAGAGAGGATGCCTAGACACAAATCATAATAGTAAGTTTTTAATTACATTTTAGCTTTCACTAACTGATATTGAGTTATTCAAAATTTTTTATATCTTCTTGATATAGCTCTGGTAATTCATACATTTCTAGGAATCTGTTCATTTCCTGTGTGTTTTCCAGCCTAGGGGAGTAAAGATTTCAAAGTAGGAGTTGATGTTCTTCTGAATTTCCACAGAATCTGTAGTAATTCCATGCTTTTTATTCCTCATTGCATGAGTTTGTGGGAGTTTGTCAGTTTTGTTTTATTCTTTCAAAGAACCAACTCTTTGATTTGGAATTCTTTATATTGTTTTCTTAGTCTCAGTTGCATTACTTTTTGCCTTGATCTGTATAATTTTCCCCCATTTATCAGCTTTGGTCTTGACTTGCTCTTGTTTTTCTAAAAGCTTGCAATGAAGTGTTAGGTTGTTTTGTTGTGCTCATTCTGTTTTCTTGATGTGACAATTCACTGCTATATATTTCCCTCCTAGGGCCACTTTCATTTCATCCCACAGGTTCCAGTGTGTCATGTTTGCATTTTCATTGAATTGTAGATATTGTTTAATTTCTTCTTTAATTTCATTTGTAACCTATTGGTTGTTCATGAGGGTTTTAATTAATTTCCACATGTTTATGTAGGTTTTGAAGTTTCTTTTGCCATTAATTTCTAATTTCATAGCATTATGGTCAGATAATATGCATAGGATAATTCAATTTGTTTTTTATTTACTTAAGCATTTTCTATGGACTAATATAGGATCTATTTTAGATAATGTCCCATGCACAGCTGAGAAGAATGTGGATTCTGATGTTGTTGGGTACAACATTTTGTAAACATCCACTCATTCTATCTATTCATGGGTTTGATTCAGTTCTGTTATTTCTTTGCTGAGTTTTTGTCTCATTGATCTATCTCTTTGTGACCACAGAGTGTTAAGGTCCCTCGTTATTATTGTTACTGTATATTTGATTTTTCATGTCTACTAGTATGGGTCATATATAATTGGGTGCTTCCATATTTGGTGCATATATATTTATTCACCAAATATGGAAGCACCCAATTATATATGATTGTTAGCTCTTCCTCTTGAATTTTTTCCCTAACAAGTATATAGCAAATTTCTTTGATTGTTAGCTCTTCCTCTTGAATTTTTTCCCTAACAACTATATAGCAACTTTCTTTATCTCTTTTGATAATTTTTGTTTTGAAGTTCACATTGTCTGCAAACATAATAGCTACCCATGCTTTTTTCTATTTTCCTGTCACATGGAATATTGTTTTCCATTCTTTGACTTTCAGTTTATGAGTTTCTTTTTGAGTTAGATGTGTTTCTTGCATGCAGCATATTGTTGGATCCTATTTCTTGATCTATTCTGCCAATCTGTTTCCTTTGATTGGTTAGTTGAGTCCATTTTCATTGATAATTATAACTGATATGTATTGGATTAACTTTGTCACATTACTTTCCTTTTGTTGTTTCCCTGCTTTCCCTTCTTATTTAATTGCTTGCCCTACCTTGTGGTTTCTTTGTGTTGTTCTTCTAGGAATTGTGGTCATTTTTAATCTCTATCTAGTATGTCTTTAAGTACTCTTTTTAGGGCTGGTTTGGCAAACATGAATTCCTTCATTTCTTTGTCATGGAAGTATCTTATTTTTCCATTAATTTTGAAAGAAAGTTTTACAGGGTATATCAATCTGGATTGAAAGCTGTTGTTTTACAGGACTTGCAATACTTCACTCCAATCTCATCTTGACTTGAGGATTTATGATGAGAAGTTGACCATTATTCCAATGGGCTTTCCTTGATAGGTGAGCTGTTTCTTTTCTCTACCAGCTTTTAGTATTCTGTTTTTATTCTGAACTTCTTGGATCTGTAATATTATATATCTGAGTGTAGATTCATTTTGATTATGGATGTTTGGAGTTGTATATGCCTTACTTATCTGTCAGATTCTGTACCATGCTTGGGAAATTTTCTGCTATTACTTCTGCAAATAGTTTTTTTAATGTTTATATTGACTACTGCTTTTTCATAGACACCTATCATTCTTATGTCATTTTTCTTTGCATTTTCTTGGAGTTGTTGAATTGTTATTTCATGGTTCCTTTTAAAGAGATTTTTCCTTTTGTGATCACTAGCTGCCATCCTGTCTTTAAGGGCTGAAATTCTATCTTTGGTTCCATTCAAGCAATTTGGACAGCTGTCAGTGGAATTTTTAATATCCTAGATATTTCTTTGAATCTGTTTCATGAATTTTATTTGTTTCCTATATTGTTCATCTAAGGTTTCCATCATTTTCCTATCCTGCTCTATTTTTTTAAATCTATGTCTTCTATACTTATACTAAGCAATTCCTTCTTTAGTCATTTCCTTTTATCTTAGACATTATTTCTGACCCAGTTTCTGTAGCCTCATGGGTTTGTTTCTTTATTTTACTTGCTATCTTTTAAGGAATTCCAGGTGTTCATCTTCCAATGTCTTCTATGTTTATGTCTTTTGTACTTGTTCTGGATGGGCTAGAGATCTGATATTGCATTTTGCTTTTTTGTCTAGTCATTTTCACCTCTTGATTCATGTTTTGGTCTTTTCAATCTCGCTAGTTTCACCTGTCCATTGTGTGCATTTTAGCCAGTGTTCTATTGTAGGCTGTTTTTATTATTGAGAGTTAGATGACTTGAGGTCTAGTTCAGTTCTTGTTATGAATTCACAGGGAAAGTTCAACTTGTCCACTGAAGCTTTCTAGGCCTTAATTTTTTCATATATTTCTAGAAGAATGCTATGATTTCTAAGATTTTTTTCCCACTCTATATTAGTAATTTTCCTACTAAAGCATAAATAAGACTTATTAAGAGAGTGTGTTAAAACACGGAGTTTTTACTGAGACCCAAAAATTCTGACTCAGTAGATCTACAGTTTGGTCTGAGATCCCATTTCTACCAATTGTTCACTGATGCTAGTGGCTCTAATCTGGAGACTTGATGAATACAAAAATTGATGAGTGAAATACTTGTTTTTCTTTATAAGTGTATATGCATTATTGAATAAAATAATTTTTTACACTTACATAAACATCAGTTAATACACCTATAGGTCATGTATGTAATTTCAAGGAAGAGTGGCACATCTTAACTACTTAGTGTGATTATATTAAAGATTACTTCCCCCATAAGTATTACCTCTTAGGATAACATGAATTGCAAAAGTCCTTGTTGCCAAGAGTCTGCAGAAGGATAGAAAAGTCCTAGTAGAAAACTTGTGAGACTTCTGCCTCTGGGAGTAGTGTTCTCCAGAGATGCCAAAGTCCTGCTATCTCTTGGCTATGGCCTAAATAAGCTTTCCCAGTATGTGATAACTAAAACAATTGCTATGTGTCACTGTAACTCTAGGGTGAATTGAACTCAAAGGGAAGTGTGAGCTGGGGTGCTGGATAATATCACCAGCCCCTATGTACCTGGGTGAAAGGATCCCTTAGGAAATTCTCTGCATAGATAAACATAGGCAGAGATCCTAAATGTTTAATCTCAAAAGAAACTATCAATAAAAAAAATAAATAAAGATGTGATGGGATAGGAACATTACCAAAAAGAGGTTGGGATATGGTCTTCTAGTGATCAAGACATCCTACATGTTGAAAGTGGTGATTCTTTAAAGCAAGACTGGTGTTGTGAGTAAATAGAACATTACAGTTTAGTGCTTTAACTTCTCAGAATTTCATTTTCCACATGCCTAGAATAGATATTGTCAAAACAAAACTGAAAGCACCTCCCATTTCTTTAAAGATGTCATTATCAGAACAAATGAAATGCTATTTACAAAATTATTTGTAGGTTGCTAAGTATTTTAAAATAAATTTTCACAAACAGTGTATTCTTCCTGGATGCATATATTTTAGACAAATACATTATAGTTTATTTATTTATTTATTTATTTATTATTGAACATAAAATTACTGGGTATCTAGTCTATTTTATAGTTTTTATAGCTTTGATAAAGTATCTGTTTTCTCATATTTTATCACTAGCTCATCCACTTACATAGTAAATCTTAAATGTAAAGGTATTAAAAATACTCAAATTATATTTATTCTCAAGTAGAATCTCTATTTTTGTAATATCCATTATGCATCTACATATTTATAAAACAGAGTAGTTTTCCATCTTTCCAGACGCTGCTCTGGTGTCCTATCAGGCATTAAAAGTACACTGGTAAAGGTTTCTACACTAGTCTCTGTTTTGGGTTATCTAGATCATAGTTACTCTGACAGAATAATTAAATATAGCACTTTAACTTTCTGTTCCTACCCTGTCATTCTTTCCCATTCCATCCTATCCCAACTATAAATTATAAAAACAAATTCAGATCTGTGTTTCAGATAGTACTTCGCTGCCATTTCAAACTAATTTAACTGTTTCTCTGATTAAAGATGCCTTCCTTTGTAATCTGACTACCAGTCCACATCCTGAGTCACCACCCATGGTTCAACCCCTGGAACATAAGTTTCCACCTAACATCACCCACAGCCATCTTCTCATGGTGGTGTGCACACAAAACATGGCTTCTCATTTTTTAGGGGTCCCATGTGTGAGCTTTTTTTTTTTTTTGAAAAAGTTTCCAACTTGACAAAATGATTATTGTTATCTCTGTGGAATAATCAGATACAAAGACTAGAGAAATGTGCAGAATTGAGTTTTCATCTTTTCTAGTATTAACACTGAGGAAATAAGAGTCATCCAAAATGAAAGGCATTTTTATACTCCATATTTGCAAGTCACAATTTTAGCTTAACATTTAAATAGTAGGAAGAAAAGTAAAAAAGAGCCACCTTTATTCTTTAAACTTTACTTTGGTGTAACTATTCCAGAGGCATATGAACTATTTTACCTTTGATTATGTTGATAATCCAAAGACCCTTTCTATTTGGGGTTACTATGGTTACGGCTGCACGGGTGATGTGTGAGTCGCACTGCTGTTTTGATAAAAATAGGTATTAACTACCAGTCATAGTGCTTCTCATTTCACAGTATCTCTAACAGAAGCACAGAATATTTAAATGGGTGTGTAGAAAGAGCACTTCCCAAGAAGTACAAGGGAACATCTGCATAAATAATGATGATTGGTCATGTGTATAAAATATTTTTAATTAAATTCTTTTTAATTAAACAGGGCACTTTGATGAATTCTTCCCTGTTATTTGTACCAAGCTTAGCCTTGAGGAAGATGGCTAATTAACAGACCCAAGAACCTATAATTAAAAGCAGAACTGTTATTTTTGGAGAAGAGCCTCTTCAGTAAGGGTGACTTAATGGGCTGTCTGTCATAATTTTTCATTTGTCATTGAACTCCATGGTTAAACTCTTCATTTTTTTAACAGAGGAGAAATGATTACTAGCATTGGTATAGTCAGAACAGTTACATTTTAGTTTTATTTTCCTTCAATTTCTTTAATCACATTCTCTGTTCACTGTTGTATTTCAATAATTGTGGTCTTCATTTATTCTTTTTGTTTGAATGCTGTCTTATTTTAAATAATTTATAGTGTTCATTTTTCACCTTCTGATCCTCTCTGCCTCTGCATGTCAGAGTTCCAGATTATGCAAGGTCTGTGATTTCTTGTCAACTGGTGTTATCAACATTCTACATAAGAATTCAACAGAAAACTGAATAACTTTTTATTCCTACACAAAAAAATAAGATACAATTGACAACACAGTTTTTTTTAATACCAGGGTTGGATTTGAGAACAAAGACTACTTTCATTTATTATCTGCTAACCATCTGTCTTAGTTACTTTCTCCTCATCATTGAGACAAAATACCTGATGCCCAAGGTTGGGAAAGGAAAGGTTTATTTCTTACAGTTTTTGGAGGTTTCAGTCCATACTCAGTTGGCTCCAAGGCAGGGTGCGCAGTTCATGGCGGCTGCAAACTGCAAGCAGGAACCGGCAAGAGAGAGAGACACACCTTCTTCCTGCCATTACATCACATCCTGGCTCCACCCCTAGGAGGGTGTAGCACTGACACCACCAATCCAAACACTAGACAATGAACCAATCACAAATGCACAATGCAAATACATGAGGCCTGGGGGCCAGCAAACCATGACACCATCATAGGACAATATCCTGAGAGTTTTATATCCATATTCTTAAAAATTAGAAACAAATGCTCACTGAGAAAAGTTCCTGTTCCTGATTTATTTGCTCAGTCATCTGCTGAAAACATGGATAGCTCTACTTTTAATGTCCAATATTTGGTAAAGAAATATTACTTGGTTTTGCTCAGGAGCAGTGAGGGAATATTCATGTATTTTTGTTGAATTCCAATGGGGGGAAAATGATACTTTTGAGGAAGTCAGAAGATATCAGAGCAGCGTATTTCCCACAGAAATCAGCAGGCTTCTAGAGATTATAGACAGACCAGCCATTTTCACTGTGCAGTCTGTGTTTTAACCTGCACACAATGTCATTTAACTGACTCAACTGTTTTCTGTTTCTATCCAGTTCCATGTTAATGCACTATAATAGCATCAATTTAAAAGCCTCTGCACAAACCTAAGACTGTAAAACACAATCACATAAACTCAGATTCTATTCTTGAGCAAATTTACTCTGAAATAAAATATCAGTTTGGATTTATATCATGTATCTCTTTCAAAGAACCCAAGTAGCTTTTTCACACAGTGTTTCAGTTCTTTTCATATCGTTCTTCTGAGTAGAGAAAATTCACTTCTTAAGTGAAATAACTGAGGTGCAGAGAAATTTTATGATTGATCTGAGATTTCACAATAAGCTAATGGAAAACAGTTACAAAAACCAAAATTTCTATTTCATCAGATTTCTAGAGTGTTTTTTTTTTAAAGTACTAAGATCAATGTGACCAAAATATCCTACTGACTTTAGTTAAATTTCGGCCAGTTCTAAAATCAGTGAAGTCCTTATTCTACTTATCAAAGAAATAGTTGCACTTGAGTCAATATGTGGAAGCAACCCAAAGCCACTAATTCTCAGAACATTAAAAGCTCTATCTGATTTTGTCTACCTGAAGATTATGTTGTCCAGTGATAATAGTCACTAAGTGCATACAAATGTATTATCTGATTTAATCACAGCCACAACCAGAGGATGCTCTCCTCTAAAGCCTTCAGTGCTTGACTTAAGTTTATAAGACTTGTAAGTGGCAGAGATGGGAAACAAAACTTGCCCAGTATTCTTTGTCCTATATCACTGCTATTGCTCAAAACAACAATGATGTGCCAGTCAAGCTTTGCATGAAAAAAGCCCAATTTAGCCAAGAATCAAGTTCCCAATTTATTATTGATTGCATTTTCCAGACTTACTGAGCACGTGCTATGTAAGGGGCACTGTAGGAGTGACTGAGGCAGGGTATGATAAACCAGGTACAGATTCTGCCCTCTAGGAGCTCTCAGTCTATAACAAGATGCATAAACAACCAATATATGTAGGTTAAAGATGAGACAGTGGTAGTCCAGGCAGAGTAGTGAAAGCAGAGGAAGGGCACACAGACCCCTATGTGACTGTGGTAGAGAGAAAGCTGCAGGACGGTTTAAATTCTCCTCCCCCCATATTAATATTTTCCTGACTGAAGACAATAAACCATCAGCTGGAGAAACCATGAACCATACTTACTGTCTTATTACTTTTTACTTGTCTCTGAGACAAAATACCTGATGCCCAAAGTTGGGAAAGGAAAGGTTTATTTCTTACAGTTTTTGGAGGTTTCAGTCCATACTCAGTTGGCTCCAAGGAAGGGTGGCATGGCGGGGCCGCAGTTCATGGCAGCTGCAAACAGAAAGGCAGAAACCAGCAAGAGAGAGACACACCTTCTTCCAGCCGTTACATTGTATGCTGGCTCCACCCCTAGGTGGGTGCAGCACTGACACCACCAATCCAAGCACTAGACAATGAACCAATCACAAATGCACAATGCAAACACACGAGGCCTGGGGGCCACCGACATAAACCATGATACTTTTTGAGTGTAAAAGGGCTTTTTCATTTTCATCCAGGAACACAGAGAACACAAGCTGCCCAGCACTAGCAAGGTATCCTAGGTCCAGGCATCCTTTTTTATTTATTTATTTATTTATTTATTTATTTATTTTGGTGCTAGGGATTGAACTCACAACCTCGCACTTGCCAGGCAGGCGCTTATGCCACTGAGCTAAACCTCCAGCCAGGCATTCTTCTGGCTAGCTTATCTTAAAACACTGAGGTTCATGGTCAAAGCAAGGGCGTATGCACTTGATATTACAACAATTCCCTCCTCATTCAGGCTGAGGAGAATTAAAAGTCATAATAATTATCCTGGACACTATTCCGCCCACCTCATTTGCTGCTCTTCAACTCTGAAAACCATACCTTGATCCCTGAATCATACTGAGGCTTCATCAATATAACTAGGAAAATACAAATATTTCATATCTGCAGCTTAGAGTTTGAAGTCTGAGTCATAGAATTTCATGTGTAGAAGGACCTTAAAGACAATCTTGCTCAACCTCATCAATTGAAGACCTTCAGACTCAGAAAGAAACTGCAAGGGCACACAAAATGGGTATTGGTGTCTAACTGTGGACATTCAAGGGGTAGTTTGAGAGAAAGGAATGGACAAGTCTTCATCACTTGTCTGCTTAATATTACCTTTTCCTAAAAAACTTCCCATGCAATACTTTTGAGTGTTAGAGGAAAAGCAAATGAGTAGAAGGTGCCATTGCATTTTATGGACTGACCTGTTAATGCTTTTGATGACATGAACAGTAACAATAGTAACCACTATTATTTATACACTCATCTATGCCAGATACTTTGCATAGATGGTTCCATTTAATCTTTCCACAAAAGTCTATGATAAAGGAAAATATTTTGC
>PVJX010041411.1:0-14673 GCA_004027295.1 Dolichotis patagonum
TTAGAGCCCCTTCACCTCCAGCCCTGGTGTTGGGCATGGTAGATGCAAGCGGGTGCCCTATCCCTAAACTGTACTCAAAGTGTTCTGTTTTGTTTTGAGGTAGGTCTCACTGTATTTCAGACTGGCTTTGAGTGCTTTTTGTAGCCCAAGCTGGCCTCGAACTCTCGGGGATCCTTTTGCCTCAGCCTGGGATTGCACACATGTGCCACCCCGCACGGCCAGAGGAAAGTTTTTTGGTCTGGCTCTAACGTCCTGAGTAAGCACTCCCAGCCTCAGTTTCCCCGATGTTCAGTGGTTTCTTCTGAGCAGCCAATGCCAAAGCCTCCAGAGGGAAACAACAACACGTGGTATCAACGCCCCAAGGCGAAACCGGCAGGCTTAGGCCGCGCCCGCTGCTGGGACAAAGGCGAGTCCGGGGGCGGGGGCGGGGGCGGGGGCGGGGGCGAGGACGTGGGCGGGGCGGCGCGGCGCGCGGGCGGCCTGCGGGCTGGACGTGGCGGAAGGCGGGACAGGAAGGCAGCAGTGCGGGTCCCTGCAGTCCTGGTTCCCGCGCCGCCACGCAGAGCACACGTGCGTGCGGCAGCGCGTCCCACCCTTGTCCCTGCAGCTCCAGCCACGGGCACGGGCCCGCCCGGTTAACCCCGGTCCTTCCCCCCCACCCCCGGCCTGGCCAGGCCGGGTCCGTGCTCCGCAAGCCCTCACCGCCGCCGTCTCTGTGTCGCCCCCTCCAGGCCTGCTGCTCGCCGGGCCTGCGATCCTCGGCCCCGGCCCGACCAGACCCCAACCCCGCCGCGCGATCGCGATGCAGCCTCCGGGCCGGGCGGCTGCCGAGGAGGCCGCGGGCCGCGACGTGCTGGCCGCCGACCTGCGCTGCAGCCTCTTCGCCGCCGCGCTGCGCAGCTACAAGCGCGACTCTGCGCTGCGGCCCTTCCCCGCCGCCTACGCCCGTGGCGACTGCAAGGACTTCGAGGCTCTGGTGAGTGGACCCCGCCGGGCCAGGTGGCCAGGGGAGCCATCCGTGTCGGCAGACACGTCCAGCCCCGGATCGTGCATCCCCAGCCGGTCCTCAGTCCTCGGGTCTCCACCAGCTAAGAATTTACCTAATATCCTCGGATTGACAAACTACAGTCACCTGTGGCTGCTTCCTCCTGTCAATGACAGGTGACTTTTAGGCATTTAATAGTTGCAAGGGCTTCCACAAAAGTCATTTCCCTGAAGTGCTGTCGCACACCTGTAATCCCAGCACACGGGAGGCTGAGGCAGGAGGAGGATCGCCGTGAGTGGACGGGCAGCATGGGCTACATAGTGAGTTCAAGGCCAGCCTGACTGAACTACATAGCAAGACCCTGGCTCAAAACAAAATTTCTGGTGTGATCAGCGATGGGTGTTGATCTGAACCAGCTGTTTAACCAGGAAGTTGTCCAGGCCTTTACAAATGAGACACCAAAAGCCACTAAAGCCATCTAGACTTTGACCTTAAGATGAAGTAACATGTGGTCATTGCTCTTAGAAGCTGTAACACAGCATGCACATGACCTGCTACTTCTCTGCTGATTCACAAGAATTTCAGTGTCGGGTTGGGGATTTAGCTCAGCAGCATAAGCACCTGCCTTGCAAGCGTGGGGTTGTGAGTTTGATCCCAGGTACCGATTAAAAAACAAAAAAGAATTTCAGTGTCTTGCAAATTTCATGTTGGGGTCTGCATTACAGGTCCATTACCTGTGTCATCCAAATCTTTGGGATTACTTAGAAAAATATAATTTACATAATTGGTCAAATTAAAAATAGAAAGCCTGCACTCCATAGTGAGATCCTGTCTTAAAAAAAAAAGAAATTAAAAATAGAACGTCATCCAGGTGTGGTGCGCACATGTGATCCCAGCATTTGGGAGGCTGAGGCAGGAAGATTGTTGCGAGTTGAGTTGAAGGCCAGCCTGAGCTACATAGCAGCAAGACCTTGTTTTTGGTTTTTTTTTTTTTTTTTTTTAAAAAAGAACAGCAAAATAGTCTAGATCATGAAGGACTTTGACTTAGTAGTCAAAAGATTTATTCCCTCAAAAAAACGCCTCTGAGCTTCTATGCTGGGTTGGCCAATTATAGAAGGATTAAGCGATTTAAGATTTGTACACATTCTTCCAAAGTGTTGAAAAAGAGTCTGGCATGACCTTGGCACTAAAGCTGAGGTGGTTGATACAAGAAAAGAAAATTAACCTGAGTGTGATGGCACATACCTGTAATCCCAGCATTCAGGAGGCTGAGGCAGAACTGTTGCAAGCTTGAGGCCAGCCTGGGCTACAAAGTGAACTCAAGGCCAGCTTGAACTGCGTAGTGAGATCCTGTCTCAAAAAAGACCAAAAAAAAAAAAAAAAAAAGAAAAGAAAATTAGAGGTTGGTGTCATTCATGAGTGTAAATGCAAAAATCCTTTCTGGAATATTACAGTAGAATCTAAAATCAATGAGTAAAAAAGGTTAATTCCATTGCGAGGTGGTGGTGCACACCTATAATCCCAGCACTTTGGGGGGCTGAGGCAAGAGGATTGCAAATTGAAGTCTCACCTGGCAATTACATGCGATTCTATCTCAGAAAATGGTTGGGAATGTAGCTTAGAGCAAAGGCTCTGGGCTCCATCCACACAGCTGGAAACAAAAAGAATGGGAGGGGAACCACTCCTTATGACCACCTTGAGTTTACCCCAGGAACGCAAACTTAGTTCAACATTAGGACGTCCCTTAATGTCATCACGTTCAGGATCAGCAGATGTTCAGAAGCAGCTCTGATGTCACTTTGCTATGATTCCAAGGGGGTTGAGGGACAAAGGCTGAGCCTCCTGACACCACCTGGCCCAGCCTAACCCTGTACTGAGGGTGAGGTGACCTCTGGCCCAGAGCCCTCGGCCTCACGGGGTCCTGAAAGTGTGACCTCAGGAAGTCAGGCTGACCAGCTTTCTGTCCAGTTTCTGGCAAGCTCTGATACACAGTATAAGGAGTTAGTGACATCAGATGCTGGGGACAAAGCTTCCTTTAATTCTGACAACAGGTATTTCTGGCGCTCCTACAGTGGCCCAGCTGCTGAGGACAGAGTTAAAGACCCAGGAGAGGCGGAGAGAGCTCTGACCTTAGCGGGGTGGCTCTGAGCCGCTGCCTCTGCCAGCCTCTTGCCTTGATGTTTAGATTTTTACCCTGGGGCCGGGATTTTTACCCTGAGGCAAGGGAAGGCATTGGTGACATCTAGGAAGTGCAGGAAGGCACTGGTGATCCCTGGGATGGCGGAGTTGGGGGGGGGGACCTGTTCAGGAGCAGATGGAGGGTAGCGATTGGGATCAAAGCTCACCGGAGACACTGGAGACGATGCCCCCACGACGCACCTAATTTAACTATATGTTATGTTGAACAGTGTCTGTATCTATATATAAAAAATTTATATATAGATATACATATATAAAAGCCAAGATAGTAAAATAAAAGTGCCCCTAATATGGTAGTTGGGCATGTAATCCCACCATTCAGGAGGCTGAGGCAGTTTGAGGGCAGCTTGACTGACTTAGCAAGAGATCCTGTCTCAAAAGGAAATTAAAAGGCCTGGGGATGTGATTCAGTGGCAATTCTCGGTGGAGCTCACCCCACTGCATATCCCTCTCAAAGGTACCAGTTGATGTCAGTTGGGGGCGTGCCCTTGCCTTGTACCCATAATCCCCTGGGAGACCATCAGAACACAAGTATCTCCTTCTCTATTGGGCCAGGTCGCCCTGCACTGGGGCTGCTCATGCCAGTCCCGGACGGTCATCTGTTCTGTCAAGGGTTGCTGGAGAAACACAGGCAGACTCTAGGCTGCTGTTGTGTTCCTTGTTGGAAGCCATTGTTGGGAGGACGGCCCAGGCTGCAGATTCTTGGCTGTCTGGCCATGGCTGTAATTAGCAGTTTCCCAGAGAAGGCTGTTCATAGGGTGGCAGTGGGAACCATCTCTGGGGGTGTGGTTGTACATTGTAGCTTTCATGTGCTTTGTTCCATCTGGGGTTAAACTCAGGGCCTTGTGCATGCTAGGGAAGTGATTTGCCACTGAGTTATAGCCCCAGTCTGCCTGTCTGTCTGCCCATCCTTTCTTTCTTCTCTCCTTTTCTTCTATACTGGGGATTGAACTCAGAGCCACATACCCAGCCCATTTTTATTTTTTACTTTGAGACAGGTTCTCTCTAAATTGTTAAGTTGCCCAGGCTGGACTATAATTTGAGCTCCTCCTGCCTCAGCCTCCCAGAGTGCTGAGATTACAGATGTGTACCACCACATCCAGAATCAACTTTTAAAGAAAAGGAAGTTTGATTCCTTCTGGATCATTTTGTGGTTACCTGAAGAAGAAAACAAATATAAAAGTCTTTCATTGGTTTAGACAAAATCCCTTGGAAGTCCTGTGAGAGGGTTTCATTGCTTTCAGTAATTTAAATTTCCTTTTCTCCACACTACAACGTGTTGTCACACATGTGTGAACTGTGGCGTGAATGACTTTATTGATGGTTTTCTGCGCTGAGTCTTCACTCACTTAGATTCCACACTGAGAATTCTCTGCATCCCCAGCCTCTGGCCTGGCATATTGGAAGAATCGCATGGGGTAGGGCTTGTGCTCTTGTTCCTTGGCCCAAGGGTTGGATAAGGCCTGTCCCTGCCCTGAGCTTTTCTCCCTGTGACTCTCAGGCTCTTTCTCAGCTGTGCTGCAGCGTCTGTTAGAGTCCTGCGTGTCTCCAGCCAATCAGTAGGTGTGGGCGTGGCGCGCCAATCTTCTGTTCATACTTTTAAGAGCTCCTAGGGGGTCCCCGAGTGGAGAACAGTTACCAGTGCTGACTGTAAACATTTTCCCTCCCCAAATTGTGGAACCAATGAGACTGAGCACCAATAGGGGTGAAGTTGATCCTCAGGACATGTTTGTCCCGACCAGATTTCAGGTGCCTCGGAGAATCCGGGGCCCCTGTCATTTTTGTCGGGTGCGGGAATTACGGTTGGAAGGGTGGAAGCGGGGCCAGGAAGGCAGCGTCCAGTTAGGGGCCCGTGGCAGGGGTGGGCTGGCCCTGTAGGGGAGCCCAGCTGAGGCCTGGGTTCACCCAGCCTTGCGAGGGTGCCTCCCCTTGACCATACTGGGTCCCCGGAGGCCTCGCTGGCTGGCTGGCCTTCCGTCCTCTGCTGGGGGTCCCTGTGCCTGGGTCTGGCCTGAGGCTGACGGCTGTGCACTACACTTGGATTGGAGGACAGTAGTAGCAGGTGCAGCCATGGTGGTAGCAAGTGTGGATCCAGAATAGGAGGAAGGGCCCGGGCGTGGTGGTTATCCTGTAAACGCAGCACTCTGAGAGGCTGAGGCAGGAGGATTGCAGGTTTGAGTCCAACCTGGGCTACTTAGTTATTTATTCAGACCCTGTCTCAAGGGAAAAAAATTTAAAAAGGACTGGGAGTGGAACTCAGTGCAAGGCTCTGGGTTCAGTCCTCAAGATGGAAACAAAAGGAGGAAGGAGGAAAGGAAGGAAGAAAAGAAAAGGGAGAAAGAAAGAAGGATGGGGAGATTGCTGTGAGCTCTCCAGACATGGGGTCTCTCCAGACATGGGGTCTGGCAGCTTCCTCGAGGTGCCCAATCCCACAGGGACATGAGAGTGATGGTTTGGCCTCTGGCTGCCACTGTCCACTCTGTGGCCACCTGCTGTGCTTTCACACTTCCGTGCCCCTGCCTGGCAGACCCAGAAGCTGCTCTCCCCCAGTGCCTGTGTCCCATCTCCTCCTACCCAACCAAAGTCTCCCCTCGGCTCCCCCAGGGATGTGTGTCATCTCAGTTACGGCAATGGATACTTTGGGGTTTTCTTTTTTTTTTTTTTTGGTAGTGGGGATTGAACTCATGACCTCACGCTTGCCAGGCAGGCGCTTGTGCCACTGAGCTAAACCCCCAGCCCCGCAGTGGATACTTTTAAGTCACAGTTACTTAACCCTCCCAAAGTTGGCTGAGAGACTTTTAAAACTCTCTCTAATGTTCCCCTACCCCGCCCCCCAGCACAGGGCCTGGCACAGAGTAGAGGCCAGGTTATGGGTCCCTCCCTGGGTAACACAAGGACCGGGGCTGAGAGCATGTGGCCTGCCCAGCGTGGGAGTGAGGGAAGCAGGTGGAGAGGTAAACAAGGCATAGAGCGCACCTGCTGATCTCTTGCTGGAGGCAGAGGCTCTGCTAAGCCTTTACCCGAACTTGCATGTGCGCATGCTCAGGACCACCTGCCGCGGGCTGCCCTGACTTGCCGCCCTGAGACGCGGTAATAACTACAGCACAGGCCGGATCCTAGCAGGGTGAGAACTGAACAAACCTGTCAGCTCAGGCCAAGTTTTGTCCAAGTAAGGTTGTTTTGTTTTGTTTTGTTTTGTTTTGTTTTGTTTTGTTTTGAAACAAATCTTTCAGAGTTCAAAGCTTTCAGAGTTTGGTATTATTTGAAAGGGGATCCAGGACTCTGGAATTCCCCCCATAGGAAATTCTTTGAAACGGGAGGAGTGAAAAGGGCCTGCCTTGCCACTAGAGGGCGCCTGGCCACCACTTTGTCAGAATCCTTGCTAATGAAGGATTTTGTTCTTTTCCTCGCCAGCTCGCAGATGCCAGCAAGTTACCTAGCCTGAAAGATCTTCTATCCTCCGGAGACAAAGACCGGCGGGCCTGGGACCTGCTGAGCTGGATTTTGTCCTCCAAGGTCCTCACAATCCACAGCACAGGGAAGGCTGAGGTGAGATACTGGCTCACAGATTCCCTGGGCCACAGGGTCTGGGACAGTGCGAATACAGTGACCCCGAGACCTCCCCGTGGTGTACCAGAAATACAGCTGGTTGACACTGCAGATTCCTGGACCTCACCCTGGGAGATCCTCATTTATCTTTCTGGGCCCACAGCTGCCCTGGCTGCTGTGGTTGGGACTTTCCTTTTTGTGGCTTTTTGCAAATCGTTATACCTTTCTTCCTCTCGAAATTATTAAAGATGGAATGCAGAAATAGTTGGGACAGTGTTCGGAGCATTCAAAGTGATCGCTGTTTGGAAGATGTGGTTCATGCTTCTCAGCTTGCTGTAGGGAAAAATAGGTTAGCGCAAAGCACTCTTTTTTTTATTGGTACCGGGGATCGAACTCACGACCATGTGCTTGCAAGGCAGGCGCTTATGCTGCTGAGCTAAATCCCCAGCCCCGCATAAAGCACTCTTGAGATGTGAGCGCTGAGCTTTCTTGTACGTGAATGTCTCTGTCTTCGAGAAACCTCTTTTTCTGGTGAGCTGAGTCCACGGGAGTTGAACCCAAGGCTGTAGGAGGCTGTTTCTGCAGCACATTTTACCAGCTTCTCAAAATCACAATTCCCTTTTCATTTTCCTTTTTAATTAGTATATGTTACATTCCTCTTGGGGAATTGGCCCATCTGCATATTTCATCTTAAATCAGTTTTGCCTCCTTTATATTTATATTTTGCCTTCTTTATATTTTGCCTTTGCCTCCTTTATATTTTCAAGTTTGAAAAGATCCAGCAGCTGACTGGTATCCCTCACACGCCTGTCCCGGTCCCGGACTTCCTGTTTGAGATCGAGTACTTCAATCCAGCTAACGCCAAATTTTATAAGACCAAAGGAGAACGAGACCTCATCTATGCCTTCCATGGTAGCCGCCTGGAAAACTTCCATTCCATCATCCACAATGGCCTGCACTGCCACCTCAACAAGGTGAGGGCCCGGCTGAAATAGGGGTGCGTGGAGTAGGGGTGAGCATCCCCTGGGGGACTAAGGGGCACATGGATAGGTTTGCTAAGGACTGGCCACTCAGCATCACATGCAGACTAGCAGTGGTACCGTTGCTGGGGAACCTGGGAAGGTGCAGAATCTTGGGCCCAACCTTGGCCTTCTGACTCCTTGATTCACTTGAATTTTTTTCCCATTACTAGGAAATTGAACCCAGGGCCTTCACTACCTCTCTATGTCTTTTTATATTTTATTTTATTTGCAGCACTAGAGACTGACCTAGGGCCTTTGCACTGAGCTACATCCGTGGCCCCTTTTTCTTTTTTATGTTGAGACAGGGTCTTGCTAAGTCTCTAAGATGTCCAGGCTGGGCTCAAACTTGGACTCCTCCTGCCTCAGCTTCCCAGAGTGCTGGGATTACAGGCACCTGTCACCATATCCAGTTCCTGCCTGCAGTGGGGCAAGACCTCCAGGTGACTTCTGTGTCCCTTACAGCCTGAGAAGCACAGGTAGTTCGCAGCCTTGCCTGTACATTTAGGTTACTTGGGGAGCTTAAAAAAAAAAAAACCAACAAAACAAAACAAAAAAACCCAATGTCTCACTTCATCCCAGACAGTTAAATCAGACTCTCTGGGAAAGAGGCCCAGACCTCAGCCCTTTAGTGATCCTTGTGTGTGGCCAACCCTAGCTGCTCAGTGGAGCCCACGGACCAGTGGCGTCTGTGTCACTTGCAGTCTGTGGCCCACTAAGCTCCCAGGTGACTCACAGACAGGCTGGCTTCTGAGAATCACGTCGCCAGGGGACACTCCAGAATGTCAGCCTGGGAGAAATGGATACACACTCGTAGAGACACCGAGGCGCCTGGGTCTCCCCCATCCTCCCTGAGCCCCTTCTCTGCTGGCACTCATGTCACCCCTCAGTGAGGTGTCAAAGGAAGACTGGTCATCTCTGTGGCTGTGGGCAAAATGATTTGAGCTGTCCAAGCCTCAGTTTCCCACATGTAGTAGACAAGGAGTCCGTTGCTCACCGCCACCAGGAGAGGATTGGGAGGGTTCATGGGTACCAAGACTGAGCCCCAGCCAGGGGCCACTGGATCAGGGGCTGGTTTTATGGCGAGTGCAGAGGCATCCGGGGTCATGCCTGGCCCAGCAGCATCTGTCTTGTCCAGCGGGGCTGGCCGCACTCCCCAGTCACAGGTGCAGGGGTGACAGATGCAGCCCTGAGGCTAGAGAGCCTCTTTCCAGCCCTGCTGCATCTGATTAGTGCTGGTGGGTCCGACTCAGAAGGCCAGGCTTAGAATTAGGGTTGGGCTACTGGAGTCACTGGGCCTCCACTTCACCCTGAGGCCAGCCTGGAGAAGGTGCTATAGGTCGTAGTTTCGTTTCAGACCCCTGGGGCGATTTGCTGCTTAAAGGTATCTTCTAAGAGTCATTTGGTGAGCAAGTGAACCCCTGGCATTGTTTGCCTGGGTTTTGGCGCAGGGCTTGCTTGGGGAGCTGTGGGATTATTCTCACAGCAGAGGGACCCTGAGCTCCTCACTTTTGTGCCCTTCCGCTCACCGCAGCCTTGCAGGAGCTCTCCGCATCTCAGGGAGGTATAGACGGAAAACTGCCGAGTGTCCACTCAGAAGGTGCCTGGTAGCCTTGGAGAAAATCCGTGTCAACTTGTGAGGGTTGGGGACCTTGGCCAGGAGCTCCCCACAGACCAAGCAAAGGTCTGTTTCATTACTCCTAAGCTTAGGGGCATAGAAATGTGGCAGCCTGGTGCCACCGAATAAGACGTTTCTCAATTTCAGAGCCCAGAATGGGCTTGAGTGAACCCTTCAAGGTCTCCCATCATCTGGAACTACCGATACTGTGGTTCCTGGCTGGCCATTGAGCCTCAACTTGAACATCAAAGTCCACCGGCTGGTCACGGCTCCTGGAAATGTTAGGAGATAGATTCTGAGCCAGTGTGTGTAGGAGCCAGGGTCGGTTGATTGTGTTGGCCATTGCAGTTGCCTATGGATGTGTTCGCCATGCCTGCTGTGGCCTCGACTCGCAGGTACTTTGCCTGCTGCACTTCTCACAGAGGGTGTCATTGGCACCCACAAGCAGGGAACTGCCACCTCGAATTTGGGGCCTTTTTTTTTTTAGCCAACACCAGCATCGGTGTAGAGTAAAACTTACCCTGGCCCTCACATCTGCTTCCTGAATTTGGTTGCAGAGGCTGAGGGACTCATTTCTTTTCCAAGGGATGACTCAGAATACCCTCTCCCGCAGGTGTCGCCTCCTCCCTGTACACAAGGGCGCGACTTTGCTTTTGTACGTCCCTCAGTGTGACTGAGTTAATGCATTCATGTAACAGAAGTGACAATCTGAGCTGTAATGTAAGAGCCTGGGGTGCGGTACCCACCCTTGTCTTCGTGTCACAGGTGCCCCACACGATGTTTTCTGTACGTTACTTAATCCTCACCGACGACCCGATAAGGACATGCTCTTCACAGCATTTTGTAGATGGAGCAGCTTCGATAGCGTTTATATGACCTGCCAGGTTGTCGTGGATTCTAGCCAAGGTCTGCTTGGATTCTGATGTCCATGTTTTTCTGACTCAAACCTTGACCACAAGGAGCTGTTACTTTGCCAGGCTGGGTGGCCAAATCCACAGTCAGCTAAACAGTTGTCCCCTGAAATGTGCTCAGTCACAAACAGTGTGATGTCATAGATTATGGGATCCTGTGTCCCAGTGGCAGGAAAGGAAGTTTTGGTGTTGCCAGCTCCGTAGAAGAAAGACCCGTGCCCACTCTCCATTCACACGTCATGTTTCTCTTCTGTCGGCCTCTGCCACTGCAGACGTCCTTGTTTGGAGAGGGCACATACCTCACGAGTGACCTGAGCCTGGCCCTCATTTACAGTCCCCACGGCCACGGGTGGCAGCACAGCCTTCTCGGACCCATCCTTAGCTGTGTGGCCGTGTGCGAGGTTATCGACCATCCAGACGTCAAGTGCCAAACCAAGAAGAAGGGTGAGTGACACCCTGCCTGCGCCATGCTGCAGGCCTCTGTTGGGGCACAGCCCACTGGTGGGGGAGCACTGTGGTGTGATAGGGGTGGGCTGCGGCTGGGGCGAGGCTGAGGCAGGAAGATCATAAGTTCAGGGCCAGACTGGGATACATGGCAAGACCCTGGTGAGAGAAAGAAAGGAGGGAGAGAGGGAGAGAGAGAAAAGAGGAGTACAAACTTTGAGAAAGAGTTTAAAAAAGTATCATTATTGTTATTATTATTTTGGGATTGTACCCAAGGTCTTTGTTTTTATTTTTATTTTATTTTATTTTATTTTTTGCCTTTTTGAGGCAGGGTCTCACTAAGTTGCCTAGGCTGGGCTCAAACTTGCAGCCCTCCTGACTCAGCCTCCCACAGTGCTGGGGTGATAGTGTGTGCCCCAGCGCCCAGAGGAGTTTGACAAATGGAAGTGTGTGCGTGAGGCAAGGGCAGGGGCTCCTCAGGGCTGGAACGAGCTCTGATTTATTCCTGGGCACCTGGTGTCCGCAGAGACTCTGGTTTGTAATTGACATTCAGCAAGCATTTGGTAAACGAAAGGAAAGGACGCCAGGTCCAAGCTCGCTGAGCTACTCTGGTGTGTCGGACACCCCGGGGACACAGAGGGCACCTGAGGCCATGGGATGTAGATCTGGGGCGCTCCAGGGAACAGAGGACGGGCGGCCACCTCACTGCGCTGCCCTGATCTGTCCCGGGGAGTCGGCCCTGCACCTCCCGCTGGGTCTCCCCTTCCAAGGAGGAAGGGTCCATACCTGTCACTCAGCCTCCAGAACCCGCCTCTCCCTTTTTACTAAGAAGAGGCAAATTCAGAGCATGGGCTGTGGCGGCCTCTAATGTGAAACAACTGGAGCCCCGAGCAATGGGACCCGGTCTGATGTCACCCTCCCGAACCAGACACCATGGATATTTATTTGCAGTTGTAATTCTTAGGAAGTTGCAGAGTGTGACATTAAACATCAAAAAACCAGACTTTGCGGCCTCGCCTGGCACGGGGCTCTGGCCTGGCTCCCCGCCCTTGGGAAAGCTTTTTCTCATTATTAAAAGAAAAAGTTTTTCTGGTTTTGAGCGATATCTTGGTAGGGAAGGTGGAAGAGAAGTGGACGAAGAAGCTCAGATCTAACATGGTGTATTCAAAATGCCTCCTACAGGACTTGTTTCAGGTGAAGTCTTCTTCCCACTCACAGAGACTTTCTTTTTTGGTACTGGGGATCGAACTCATGACCTCGTGTTTGCCACGCAGGGATTTAGCCACAGAGATTTAGCTGCTGAGCTAAATCCCCAGCCCACAGAGACTTTTTTGTTGTTGTTTTTCTGTTTTTGCTTGGGGGGTGGTGTTGTGGTCATCAATGTGCCTCTCCCCTCTCTGCTTTCTCCATTCAGCTGTTTCGTTACCTTCTTTGGATCTTTTACAGTTTTCTGTGCCTTTTCCCCTACTCTCAACTGTCTCTCTGCCTACCAGAATCTCCTGCTTGTTTGTTTGTTTTCCACACTAGAGATTGAACCCAGGGCCTTAGCACTGAGCGATAGCCTCCTCTTGTTTGCATTTTTTTCTTTCAAGATAGACTTGCTAAGTTGCCCAGGCTGGGCTCAAACTTAGGATCCTCCTGCCTCAGCCTCCCAGAGTGCTAGTATGACAGGTGTCATGCCCCCACACCAGGCTGGAGTTTCCTGGTTTTTAGTGCCATTTCACAAACCCACACAGGCCCATCCCTCAGCCTGCTGGGGCTTCTGTATCTTTAACTCATTTCTATTCCTAATGTGCTGCTTTCGTTCTTTCGTTTCCCTCCCAGTAAATGTGTGCCTTACTCTCCTTATTCAGATTCCAAGGAGATAGACCGCCGAAGGGTGAGAATCAAGCACAGTGAAGGAGGAGACATTCCACCTAAGTACTTCGTGGTCACCAACAACCAGCTCCTGCGAGTGAAGTACCTGCTGGTGTATTCGCAGAAGCAGCCCAAGAGGTGAGACGATGGGGCTGGGCTGGGGGGCAGCTCAGAGTGGCGCGCGTGCCTAGCAGTCGTGAGGCCGTGGGTTGGATCCCCATCCCTGCAAAAAAGTACAAAGTAAAAAGATGGTTCTTGCCCAAAGACTAGGAAAACAACTAGAGCCTGTGTTCAGGGAAGTAGTTTCTTTTTTTCAGTCTTGCTCTAAAGGTACAGCTATATATATATATCCATACTGGGAATTGAACTCAGGACCTCATGCTTGTCAGGCAGGCACTGTGCCACTGAGCTAAATCCCTAAATACCTGGCCCCCCTTGGACTGTATATTCTAATGAAGAGTATAAAAAGATTTTAAATATGCCTTTTTTTTGATTGAAAGAAGCCAAATTGGTAACTCTTTACTCCTTTGAGAGAGAGAAAGAGTGTGTGTGTGTGTGTGTGTGTGTGTGTGTCTGTGTCTGTGTGTGTGTTTGAGCCAGGTCCTCACTGTGCAGTTCAGGCTGGCCTTGAGCTCACTTTGTAGCCCAGGTTGGTCTTGAGCTTGCAGTGATCCTCCTGTCTCAGCGTCCCAAGTGCTGGGATAGCAGGTGAGCACCACCACTCCCGGCTACTCCCTGGGCTTTTGATTGGAGTCAGAAACCCACTGACGAGGTTGTGCTGAGAGGCAGGACGGTGACTGGGCCTTGGTGAGACTCTGTGTGTGGCCCAGCTTAGTCCCTCCCTACAGTGGCTGCTGAGCCACTTCCTGTCCCTCTGAGGACCTGAGGTGCTTCATGTTTACCTCTAAACTAGGGCGCTGAGCTGGGGTGTGGTACGCTGCTTACACTGAATCAGCTGTGCAGGCTTGAAACCCCAGTATTTAGGAGACAGAGGCAGGGAGTTGTGAGTTCAAGGGCAGCCTGGCCTATATAGCAAGTTCAAGCTGGGGCTTGAGCTCCTGACTGTTAGGACCCTGTCTATAGAAGACCCTGTCTCAATAAATAAATAAAACGAGAGCTCCCAATGAGGGCCTTCAGCTCCACAGCACCGTGGCGGATGCCCAGGGCCATCCCAGCGGTGCGGTACTGGGAGGAAATGCCAGGTTCTGAGGGCTGGGCATCACTTGGAGATCTCGGTGCATGTTTGGCCCATGGTAGGGCTTCCTGTACACATGGGAAGCAGGTGAACAGCCATGACAGGAAAAGGGGCCACTTTTAGTAATGTCAGCCCTACTTATACACAGCAGTGGTTTCCATGGTTCTGGATTTCATAAACCAGTAAAGTCCCTGACTTCAGAAATCTGCGTAAGTCTGGCTGTGTAGCCATTATCCTTTGGTTTAAACGTCATCTGACTTTTTCCACTTGAAAATTCCATTCCTTTTCCACTGTCTCTTGGAGTGTGTCTTTCGTGGATGGTTTAGAACATCTTCTAGTGGGCCAAAGAGGATTTTTCCAGCTCAGGTCTCTAGATGTTGGAGGTTACTTATCAAAGACATCCGTGTATGTCTGAAAGAGAAAAGACTTGTGCTAACTAATCCACCAACATCTAGAGACCCTGAGCTAGGTCATTGTTCTAGATACCAAAGTCTTGCTTAAGAAAAGGTGGGTTGTGAAAGATAAAAGAGGAGCCGGGTACGGTAATATACCCTGTAACTCCAGCTACTTGGAAGGCTGAGGCAGGAGGGTCCCAGGTCGCAGGCCAGCCTGGGTGACTTAGTGAGATTCTGTCTCCAAATGAAAAATAAAAAGGGCTGGGGATGTAGCTCTGTGTAGAGCACCCCTGGGTTCCATCCCTAGTACCGGTGGGGGAGAAAAAAAAGAAAGCCTCAGTGAGCTCACTGCGTAGCTGTCTCCGTGCATTTAGAAAATGTTCCATTGAAAGGCGCGTTGGCGCCAGGGCAAAGAGCCCCACAGTTTTTAAGCAAAGAAGCATGAAGCTTCACGGCGTGGCTCACGCAGAGAATGGGAATCATCCTGTCATCCCTCCGAGC
>PVJX010041412.1:0-14665 GCA_004027295.1 Dolichotis patagonum
GGGGGGGGGTTTGGTGGTTTTCAGTTCTTTATATGTTCTTGATATAAGTCCTTTGTCTGAGGGGTTGCTGGCTAAAATTCTTTCCCATTCTGTGGGTTTTCTATTCACTCTGTTGGTGATTTCTTTTGAAGTACAGAAACTTTTCAATAATATGAGATCCCAGTTGTTGATTCTCTGAAGCATTTCCCATGCAGTTTATGTTTTGTTCATGAATTCTCTGCCTACCCCTATGTCTCCAAGACTTCTACCTACCCTATCTTCCAATAGATTTAGTGTTTCTGTTTTAATGTTTAGGTCTTTGATCCATTTAGACTTTAGTTTTGTGCATGGTGATAGACATGGATCTAGTTTCAATCTTCTGCATGTGGAGAGCCAATTTTTCCAACACCATTTATTAAAGAGGCTATCCTTCTTGAGTGTCAACCTTGTTCTTGAAGACCTAATCAACCAAGTAAGATAAGAAATAGAATTTCAGTTTATAGAATTGTAAAGAAAACAAAAAGGCTGCAAATACTCATGTACATAAATGTTCTAAGAGAATCAACTGTAAGATATTATAAATATTAAAAGGTTTTAAGAAAGTTTTCATGCAATGTACTCTAATAGTTTTCTTATTTCTAAAATGTAATAAACAAATCCCATGTATAATGATAACAAAACTTATGAGGTAGCCAGGAATAAATTTAACAAAATTTATGTTGATCTTATGGAGAAAGTTGCAAATCCTAATTGAAGAATATTGAAATAAAACAGTCCAAAGATACACCTGTGCCGTGAATGGGGAGACTCAAAATCATAAAAACGTCATTTTTTTTCTTCGTTCAGGACAAGTATATTCAGAATCCTACCACTAAGCTTTTGAAATTTGAGAAACAGATTAAAATTTAGTACGGAAAAGTAAAAAGTTCAGACACTGTGAAGGCACTTCCAAAACCAAAATTAAGCAAAAGAAAGTTGCATGATCAAAGGAGGGACAGATAATTGCCATATCAGGTATTAAGATAATATGATTTTTAATGTAAAACATACATATAATGATATAAAATTCAATGTGAAATTACCATATATTGTTCGGGATAGTAATAAATTTCTGAATGTTATAGAATATAGATTTATGGAGAGTCATCCTATGAGAAAACTTATGCTAGATGAGAGATCACAACATAGAAAAAAGAGGGGTTATTCAATTCATTATAAGATGATATATTTCTTTCAGTACAGGAAGAAACATATCATTACTCTCTTGCTCTTACCACATGCAAATCAATTCCATGAGGATTATATGTGTAAAGACAAAAATATCCACAACAACAACAAAATTTGTTTTAAAGAAATCAATTTAAAAAAAACTATTTGACAAAAATACGGAAGATATATTTATCATCTGGGAATGGAAAAAAATGTCTTAAGGAAAGTATGAAGAGTTCAGCTGTAAAGGTTTACAAGTTTAACCACACTAAAATTATTTATATATTTGTATATACATGTGCATGTGTATGCACGTATGTAGTTAAACTAATGTGAAAAAGGAAAGAAAATGTTTTAACATGTATAAGTGCTGTGGGATTAGTAATAGGAAAAATATAAGAAAATTCTAGAAATCCACAAGAAAGATTTTTTTTACAGTTCTGTAGAAATCTATACTTACCAGCTGGAGTGTAGCTCTGCGGTACAGTACTTGCCTAGAATGCACAACGTCCTTCTTAAACAACGTATATTCATTTTTTTTTTTTGGTACCCGGGATCAAACTCACAACCTCGTGCTTGCCAGGCAGGCGCTTAAGCCACTGAGCTAAATTCCCAGCCCAACAACGCATATTCTTAAAGAAATTCATATATAGTACCAAAAGAGCTATATACAGGAAATAAGTCTACAATTTTTAAGAAGTTGTAAGGAAACATGAATCAAGAAACAATACATTCTAAGAAAACAAATTTTAAACCATCTCATATTCATGAATAGGACAATGGATAAAATATACTTTGTATTCTGAGCTATATTCACTGATATAGTTTCTAGTATTATCTTTATGATTTATAGTTAAACTCATTTTTTGACCTGTGTTTTGCCACTGACTTGATGGACAAAGTGATGTGTTCTCCTGGCTTCCCTAGAGAGTTCCTATGATTGAATTTCAGTATGTTCTTATGGGTTCTTAAATTGGAAAAAAACCCATTAATTAGAAATTTAAAATAGCAAAGCCTTGGTTTTGAAAGATATCCTTTCTTTCAAAAGACAGAAATTAGACAGAAATTGAAGATTTGGTAGACAGAAGACATGTGTGCGGTGGATGGAGGAGGGTGTGGATGGGGAAATATTTGGGATGGGGAGGCTGGGAGAAGCTGGAGAATGTAAAGAGGCAGGTAGTTGCTTTCAAAGCCACAGACAGTGACTTTTCAACATGAAGTTCTAGGCCAGGTTTAAAATTTTTTCCTTGAAATCAAAGAATTCCCTGAGAAAGTATTTTTATAAAAAGGTCATATTATCACCACTAAAGTATTTTAAAGCAGACCACATTACAGCCTTTGCAACAGAGTCCGATTGTTGATTTTGAATGCCAATGCTATGAGACTATATCCCTTTTTATAATTACATGTTAATTAAATATTCTGATTACGTTACAGTATGATTGCATATTCCCTTGCTTCAGTCTTTCCAAAGGCAGCATTTTAGACAATCATGAAGTAGTCTTTCATAAATTGTCACTTAATAAAAGAAAAGAAGTATAGCCAATTAGAATTAAGTGTTCATGAGCTAACAATTTTTTTCTTTTCAAAAATAAGTTCTGGGAAATTTGTGAAGCCTTGTATTTTTGAGCCTAAAAATCCCTACAGCAACTGAAAAACGACACTGTTAAATAAATGAGGTGCAAAATTTGATTTACCTTAATATTGTTACAGTCTGGTGGGGAAAATCCACAATATTCTTCATCCTGTCACTTACAAATTAAAAAAAATATCCACTGTTTATTTTGATCCTATAATGCTGTGGCTATCAGAGCAAACAGATGCTGTGATTGATCTCAGCCCCTCAAAGTTAAGGTACATGTGGGTTTTGTTATACATGCATGCACCATGCTGCCTTGTTTTATGTCTACTTGTTGAGGCCTGGCATGATTTGTGTGTGTGTGTGTGTGTGTGTGTGTGTGTGTGTGTGTGTACTTGCATGCATGTGCATATATGCATCCAGTGAAATGAATTTTAGTTATGAGTTATAATTCAGGGCAGCTGGTGACACTTTTCTCTTCACCTGTCGTGAATAATTAACAAGCTTTAACTTACCTGTAAATTTTCAACTCTTTATCATGCATCTAATTGAGAAAAGAGGTCTAAAGTTTTGGTAATTGCTCTACTAAATCATTATTTAGGTTTATGTCATTGCATCCATTCTGTTTTGGGTCACTTAGGAAGGTAGGATAGAAATGCCATTCAGGTTCAGGGTTAGTTTAAGCAAAATTAATTGTCTGTCTAGTGGTTTGTCTGAATTATGCTGGATCTGTAAATTAAATATCTGCTGTATATAGTCAAGTATATAAAGTAAGAATAACCTTGCATATTTACAACATAGCCCTTCTGAAATGACAATATAGTTCATTTTATTGTATTACTTAAGTTTTCACTTTGGATGTTTTTCTTTCTTTGTGCAACCATACGAATTAATCATTTGGTTTTCTGCATCATCAGTCATGGTACTTTTGTGGTGGGGAACAGCTTGGGTTCTTGTGAATCCTGGCTCTACTTTCAGCAAGTAGCTGACGTTGGCTAAAGTACAAATGTTCTCATGTCTCAGCTTCCATAACCAAGTAAGAGGTTAATCATAATTTTCTTAAAGATTGACTATAACCATATATTAAAATGATCGTTATCAATTCCTGTGCACAGTGCAGCATAGGTACATTAAAATAATAGATTTTTGTTTCTAAAAATCCCTGCTTTGTGAAAGAAGCCAGAATATGTTCCATCTAGGTATGTCACTTCGGCATAAGGGTATTTTGGGTTGAAGGCCAATGGGAAGATGCAGATGGAAGAGAAGATCCCTGTCTTCCTCTTATTTAATTATTTTAAAACTTTATTTTAGAGAGAATGAAACCAAGCAAAATAAAACAGAATAAAGCCAACCAAAACAAGGCAGTGTAACTGACACAGGATTTCAAAATAAGATAATAGGAAATTAACAATGGTTACCATAATGCCTCTTGTCTTCAGAATAGCTGCCCATACCTTCAGGCATAGTAAAATCAAACAAAACAGAAACAGAACAAAACCAATAAAAACAAAACAATGAATTCGATATAGGACTTCAAAACAAGACAATAATACATCTAAAAGGACTACCATATTATCTTGTTATCTTTGAAAGTGCTGTCCATGTCATCAGATACAACATAAGCAAGATAAAACAGAATAAAACCCAACCAAACAAAACAATGCGAATGATACAGATTATCAAAACAAGATACTAGGGAAATAACAATATCCATCAACTTCAGAAAGAGATCCCCTCAAAGATGCTACGTTGCATATAGTTATCCTCTGAATATATGATCAGACTACTGGTTTTAGGCCTGCAAAGTCAGTGAAACACTAAACACTGTAAGCATTAATTTGTATTTTACCTCATTAGCTATCATCACAGCCTGTGTTTCTCTGGATTCAGCCAGTTGTTCATGGGGGTGGAGGATGGAGGAGCATGTTGGCTCTTCCTGTCTCCCTGCCCATGTGTGCTGGAAGAGGCTGGTATCTGCTTCTTCCCCAGTCAGCCCGCGCATGGAGTTGACTCACAGGAGGTCTTAGCTTCTTGTTAACTTCTGGTTCTCCTCCCCTTGTCTTCCTCTTATTTGTCTAACAACAGAATATACAAAGCTACCCTCTGTATCAGGAGAGACAAGAATTAGTCACCTGAGGCAACTAATTTCTTATTAGTTGGAAGTAGCACAGAGAAATTTATATGGCAAACTTTGTTAAACAATCTATCAACTATCAGTTTCTCATATACTTATCTCCCCACAGTTTGCTGCTTTTTAAAGTCTAAAAGCACTTTTCTTCATTTTACTATTTTCCTATAATTTTATAAAACTTTGTAGAAGATGCTACATAAGCCAGAGCTCTAAGCCATCTATTTGAGTTGATGATTCCGAGTTTCTCCCATGCATATGTGAGATGCACATTCCTTGTTGGTCTTTCTTTGATACACAGTCCCAGATGAGAAGTTAACAGGCTGGAAAGATTTTTTTTTCTCTTTCCATACACATGTAGCAGACAGCCACAAATTTCCTCCATCGGGGAGGCTTTTGCTTGATTCCTTCCCTATAGCCTAAGGTAAGGATCCTCAACTCTGGTTGTAATTCTGAATCAATTTTGAAGTTAAAAAAGAAAATACATTGTCAGGTAGACATCAGAATCAATTAGATCAGTGTTTGACCTGGGCATCATTATTTCATAAAGCAATTTGAAGTGACTCTAATAGCAGCCAGGGTTGAAAACTAGCAAATGAAACTTTTCCTTTAAAGAAAAATCTATTCCTTGTTGACTCAGGGATGAGCTGGGAAGATCTGTCTTTCTCTTTACTGAAAATTTGGTAGCTAAAAACAAACCTACAGTCCCTACTTTAATTTTTTCATTTACTGTTCTCTCATCAAACTATTATCATCAGGTTTCCACCGTGGCCACAGCAACAGCACTGATGGCTTTATACTGTGTGGCTAATCATTTGCTCTGTCTGCTTTCTTTTCCATTGATTTTAAGTTGATCTCAACAGGTTCCATTCAACTTCTCTCAATTGCTCCTCTCAGTTTTCTTCATGGACTCTTCTTTAAATGTTGGGATCCACATACTCATGATCATTTTTATCGTTGCTCTCCTTCAGCAACTTTAGCCCTGCCCATGAGTTTATCTATATACTCAGTATCCAAATTTCTATTTATGGCATGAATCTCCATTTTGAGCTCTAGAGTTTAGTTACTGTATTGATTAGGGTTCACTAGAGAAACAGAATCAATAGGAAATATATGTATAATTATTGCATGGCGTTTATTGGGTAGTCTTACATCATCAGAGGAGAGTCCACAGTGGCCATTTGCAGGAAGGAGACACAAAAGACCTAGTAGCTATTCATCTCAAGAATATGAAAGCCACAGGTCAAGATGGAGCAAAGATACAGTACTAGTTTGTGACAGACTGGAGTTCTTGAAAAATGTGCCAACTTCTCTTTTCTCCTCTTTTATTCCACTCAGGCTACAAGTCTATTGGTTTGTGCCACCCACAACCAGTGTAGGTCTTATGCCCTCAACTTGTTAGACTACATTCAAGTTATCTCTGGAAACATGCCACAGACATACTAGAGTTATTCTTTACAAATCTTTGAGGTATTCCTTAATCTAGTTGCATGGTCACAGTTACCAAGTTTGTTGTGATTCTCACTGCGGTGGTATGTGCAGAGTACTTTCTGTCACACAGTGAGGACTTACTTTTAAAATTAAGTGAGTCTATTAATGGACAAATGACTTACAAACCATCTAGATTAAGCAGATTCCATTCTGCAGGCAATAAGAAACAACTGGGAAATCTTGAAGCAGCAGAATAAAAGGATCAGAGGTGCATTTGTGGAGAAATAACTAGTCATAGTTTAGGAGAATGATTATAGGGGAGAAAGTCATAAAAAGTCACACTAAGTTTGTGGTAAAGCTCGTATATGTTCATCTCGAAGAGGACTGGAACATCTCATTTGGAAACATGTTACTTTAGAATAAAGATTATCTTGAGCTGCAAATAACAGACATAGGAAAAAGTCTAAAAATATTAACTATGTATGAAATTAAATCTACTTCCCCCTTATTAATGTATCTTATGTCAATTTAATTTAAGACCCCTCAGCAACTGAACCTAGGAAGGTAGAGAAAAAACTTTCTGTCCTTTTCAAGCTTGCCTTATTTTCCAGATACCGAGGTAGGTAGGTACTTTTACATGTATTGTCTCCTTTAATGGGCACACTAGTCTGTGAAAAAGTTTTATTACCATGCTCACTTTACTAACAGGAAACCTGAGGATTAGCAAGAGAGATGTAATAATTTGCAGGAGGTCACAATGCAAGCTAGTGTTAGTGCATTAATCCCAGGAAGAGTACTCCTAAACTGGTTTGAGTGTAGAGAAAGGGAGGAGAAAGCTGATTAAATGTTAAATAAAAAGAACTTGGTGTCATAAAGTAAGTAAGGATGGGCCAGGGGTGAGATTGCTGTGGTAGTTCTTGAACTCTTAGTTGTCATACTAGGCATATATATTGGTCCTAGCAGATTATCAACCAGAAACCTCAGTTCTATTAAATTATCTGCTTCTAGATAGAGTTCATCATTTTACATAAAGCCACACTGACATTTTTTGGACTTGCTATCCCTTACTTCCACCTTGATATTACGCACCCTTTCTTTCATCTGTTCAAATTACATAAATCACAACAACATGTCAAGGTCTGTATTTCAAGTACTATGCCTTCTATGGAATTTTCCTTATAACTTTAGTTAAAATAGAGCCTCTATTTCCTGGGTTTTATTATGTAATCAAAAAATGTAGGCAGGTGACTAAAAGTAGTTAAGCATAGTGCTTAAGATCATGAACTTCAGAAGCACAAAAACCACTGGCTTAGGTTATTAGCTGATGATCGGACAACATTACAGTCTGAATGTTTATGTCCCCCCACCCCAATTCATGTGTTAAAATACTCAGGTCTAGGATGATGGCATTAGAAAAAGTCTTTGGGAAGTGATTGAGTCATGACAGTAAAGCCCACATGAATGGGATTATTGTTGTTATAAAAAGAGACAACAGAGAACTCCTTTTCCCCTTCCTTCATATGAAGTAACTGTTCATGAGGAAAAGACCACTTAACAGACACAGAAGCTGTTGGCATCTTGATTTTGGACTTCTTAGCCTTTGGAACTATGAGAAATAACTTGTTATTGTTTATTACTTATTCAGGTTATAGTATTTTGTCATAGCAGTCTGAATGAAGTAATACAGGCAAGTTAATTCCTTTGAGTTAAAGTTTTCAGCTATGAAATGCAGATTTCTTTTGAGCTAAACTTTCTAGCTATGAAATTCAGGTTTCAATAACAGTGAATATAACATATAGTGAACATTAAATGCAATAAAAACATTAGATAAACAATGCATACTTATTTACATTAAATAAAATAATATTTATACTAAGTAAAATGCTGAGCACCTTGCCTGCCATACATAGCAAGCATTTATTAAATGTTAGTAACAGTATCTTTATTAAAGAGAACCTCTGTTTATCATAGTGTTTTCATTGTGTTCTATTTTATACTTGTATGCTTTGGTTTCCCAGGAGTAATGTAATTATCTCAAGGGCAGGGGAAACATTCAGCACATCTGGCAAATTACTAAATACTCCATAAATGCTGAATGAATGGATGATTGTACAACTTCTTTTCCTCTTCTTTTAGTGGTTAGTGTATCAGACCCATACTAGACACTTAATAAATGCTCCTTGAGTATTTTGAAGTTATTAAAAACAATGATGAGTATGTTCTCATGGTTAATTAACTTAATTAAATGGAACTCCAAATATATTGTAACCAGAGGAATTTTGTCAAATTTCATAGCAGCAGAACACTGTGCTGATGCCTTTTCTTGGTATCACCAGTGTCTACATGAATATACTCTTCTAGAAATTGGTATTCCCTTTACATGTATATCATTGCTAGAACTTCAAAGGTGTGGTCTCAGTTTATCAACAAGTTGAAGTTTAATCTTACCTATTTTCTTCCTTCTTCCCACCCTTCCTCCATCCTTTATCTTCTCCCTCTTTTTCTTTTTCTCCAGTTCCACAAATGCAGTTCACATGCCTATTATGTTTAAGGCACTGAAGTATTGAAATCCAAAGAGGAACATGAGGATTCAGTGAGGAATAAGATACAATCACCATCTCAAGGAACTTATAATTTCAAGGAGGCCACAGACCAGTAAATAGACAATTGGAGAACAGCCTTGTAGAACAAAACACATGGTGTTATGGAGCAAATGTGAGAAACACTAAGTTTAGATTTACAACACCATTGTCTGTCATTCTGGATATATTCAAGACATAATTCTTCTAGCACACTATGTTATTGTGGAAAATGCATCATCGTGACCTTCAATCTAGAAGATGTAGGGCAAAATTAGGCTAGAGTATCTTTTTCTCTTCTGACATTATACATCTGATTTCACTGAAATATAGTACACAATTACTTGAAACGAGTGCCTATAAAAGTCTATAAAACAAAGTGACCTTTCAAGATGTAGCAAAGGTAAAAGGTTACTGTCATCACTCTCTATGAATCACCTCATTATCAATACTTTAGACTTTGAACTAAAATAATGAAAAGTTAACATAAAGCAATGGCACTGGACAAGCCATTCTTGGATATTTTATACTAATATTTCAGAAGTAGGATGCCAAGGTATTTCCAGATATGTATATTCTGATCAATTTGGAGTTTATCATTTTTGCCTTTATTATTTAAAGGTCCACTTTACATATTGATACAACTGATTCTTTTCACATAGTATGTGATTGTGCTAATGTTTGCTACTGACATAAAAAATGGTACAAATTGATAACAATAGAAGTAGTAAGGCTGGGATTATAAAATGTATAAGATATTTTTTGTTTATTTGTATGCTGTACTTTATTATCTTCCATATTTATGTCTTATTTAATGTTTTAATGTGTGCCACTAAGTAAATGTCCCTGTATATTCATAAATATATTCCATATTGTTATTGCCAGAAAATACCCATTAATGTATCAGACTTATTAAAAATAAACATCTACATATGTACTTTTGCTACCATCCATGTGACAAACTACAAACTTGGTGTCATTACAGTAGCCCATTTATGGGAAATGGAATAATTATGCTGCTGCTTTAAATTACGAGTTCTCATTGGGACCATAGACTGTTAATAAGGGTTGCATTCATTAAGGATTTATCAGGTTTCTTTACTGCTGTGAGTTGGCATTTAGATATCTGTAAATTCATTTACATAACAAATTGAAAGCAATTGATTGAGGCTATTGGAGTAAAAGGTTTCAAATCTCATGAAGTTGTTATCTGTATAGCTGAAGATGGAACAGTCTTAAATCAAATTTTAGCTAAGTATACAAAGTAATTGCACCCTTACTGAAAGCAGTAAAGGTCAGAAAACAACATTTCTGAAAGAGAGACTATAAAAATAAGTTCTATGAACATCAGTAAAAATAAAACAACAGAAAAGGAAAATTAAATTGGTTAGTACTGTGTGCTACAGACAAAGCAATTTAGGTTTTGCCTACCTTTATTTTAAAATATGTTAACATTAGATTGTCTTATAATGATCATGAAATCTTTCAAATTGTCATTCAAGGATGTCAAATAATTTAAAGTACAGTAATGCCCTATATCCATGACTTGGCTTTTTAGGGTTTTACTTCTTATGGGTAGCTACTGTCCAAAAATATTTAAATGAAAAGTTACAGAAATAAATAATTGACAAGTATTAAATTTCATGCCATTTTGAGTATCATAAGAAAATCTAGGACTCCATAAGGGTTGAATACAAGAATGATGTCTGAGAAACTCAGGGAAGATCAACTAAAATCACAAGCAGTTGAAAGAAGGGGAAGCACATATATCCTAGTGTACAAAATCAATTTGAAAGAAGAGAATTGTAGATCAAACAAAAAACATGCAAAGGAGTTTAAAAGAGGCAAAGCAGTTGACAGGATTGCCTGCAGGAGCTCAGCCTAAGCCCAATACTCGGAATGCCATTTTGAGAAGTTGTCAAATATCTGGCAAAACCCAACAGGTGTGGCACAGTCATGTCAGACTCAGGCTCTTTGCCTCAGTGTCCCCTCACCAAACAGAGGATACCAGAGGCTGGTAATTTTTTGCCAGCACACACCAGTGGCAAGTGAGGAGGGAACTGCTCCCTCCAGCCACCTACCAAAACAAGCTACTGTTGCCTGTGTCTGGAGTCTTCAGTACTGGACCCAGAGCACACTTGAGTCTCCCCTGGGAACCTGCAATTTATCCGAGGCAAACTGAAACACAGAGCTAACAAGGCTCTGGTTTGAGTCTGAAGTCACTTGAACTCACGCCAAGCTCTCACTATGCTTCTCCAATCCTAGACCTGTAGAGTATCTGTCTGACATCTAACACCATTCTCTGGAGAACCAGGGTTTACAAGGGGTGTACCAAGCATCCTGTGCACAGAAGTGTTTATACCTGCATTCAGCCAGAGCCCCAGACCCAGTCACTGCTTAACACAAGAGACCAGTACTATGCCTGATAAGCAGCAAGAGTTAAGGGCCTGCCTTTTCTGCCTTTCCAGACACCCGTGAGACACCACCTTGCACCCTGCATACTCTGGTTGTGTAGAAATCTTACTATGTTAATCTTGGGAAGATTTGTTTCTTTCTGAGAGTTTTCAGGTCTGAGAGTCTGCGAGAGGCTCTGTTTGGTGTCTGGAGCCTGTCCCATGGACTGTGGAATACGTGTCAAGTAACCAGTGTCTGTCCCCAAACAGACAGAATCCATAACAGGAGCCTCAGAAACAAGAGGTTCATCTGTGTGAATGGCTTCCACTAATGGGAATACAGAGAGAGTTTCTCTTGAATTGAGTAGTCTGCATACAAACTGACAGACTACAAAGAGGGGCACAGAGGAATCTGACTTGTAAGATTAAACACTACCGACATGGAAAGAAAACATTTTTTCTGGAAATAAGTAGTGGCTTAGTTACTTTTCTTACTTCTTAGGCAAATACATGACACCTAAAGGTAAAGGAGGAAAATTTATCATAGCTCTCAGTTTGTAGAGGTATCAGTTCTTACTTGGCAGGCTCCGAGGCAGGGTAGCATGGCAGAAAAGAAACAGTTCATGGCAGGCAGAGGAGAGAAGGCAACAAGGCAGCAAAGTAGCAAAGCAGCAAGTGATAAGCAGTGACAACAGCAGCCCCCTTTCTGTTCCTTATATTCTATTCATATACCCAGAGTGAGAAATCCTTAATGCTGGCATCACGCCATGAATCAATCCCAGCATTTCACCCTTAAACCCAGCATGACACACTCTAGATCCAGACACTTCCAAAAAGTCCTATCTATAACTACATGAGTGTTTGGAGGGGGGCATCCAGGTACAAATCATAGCACATAGGAACTTCTTTATTCTTTGTTTTGCTTCATTGTTAGTACATTTTTGATTTTTCACTATTGTTTTTCTTTTTTTGGAGGTTGGAATCTTACCACCCATTGTCTTTTCCCCCTTTAATATTACTTTGTTTTATTTGTTTGAATAGGCTGCTCTTTTATTCTGTCTTCCCCATCTGCTCCCACCTTTTCTCTTTCAACTTATTCCTTTATTATTTTTTCCTATTTTCTTTTCCTGTAGTTTAATCTCCACTCCCTATTATTCTTTTTCCAGGTGGCCATCTTTTTTACTGTTATCTAATACAAAAATCCCATCAGAATCACATCCAGCTTCTCAACACAAACCTTTAAGTCAAGGAGAGGTAGAAGCATTTCAAGTCCTAAAAGAAAACAAACCCCAACAAAAATTTTTGTACTCTAAAATTATCTTTCAAAACTGAAGGAGAGGGTAACTAGCATGGGAGGGGAAAACAAACCAACCCAGCCCCTGTGTGCATGTAGACTGCCATCAGGACTGTCCTGTGGGTAACCAGCATGGGTGGGGAGAAGCAGCTGGTCCAGCCCTTGTGCACATGCAGGGCACCATCCGGACTCTCCTCTAGGTAGCCAGGGTAGACTGGGAGAACAAGCCAACCATGCTTTGGAGAAGCTCTGAGTGTCTGGAGAAGCCCTACCGACATTCTACACACCGCTGTAGAACCTGGGTTAGGGGAAACCCAGGTGCCTGACCCATCTCCCTACACTGTGAATGGATAGCCAATGTAAGAAGCACCTGGGACTTCACAACCCACTCATCCAGAGGAGCCCGGGAAAATGTCAATACAAAGGAGTAAAAGGCAGTCTTTGACCCCCAGCCCAAACAGAACAAATCCAGGAGACTTACACATGGAATAAAGTGTAAGCTGCACACTTGGTATTTCGGGAATGATAGCAACTAAAGTAAAACTACTTCGTGAGACTGTAAAAGAAATCAGGTCAGAAATTATAGCTCAGGTAAAAGAAGAAATGACAAACATAATAAAAGGATTGCTGAGCATATCTAAAGAAGATTTTTTTTTAAAAAAAAGAGCGTAAGAGAATGAGGGAAACCTTGAATGAACAATAAAGAGAAGAATTTGAACTGGACTGCATGAAATAGACTCAAAGACATACCCAGGAAATTAAAAACTCCATTGAAAGCTGGAAAAACCACTTGAAAGAAAATAAAGATAGACATTCAGACCTTGAAGACAGGATGGCAGCTAGTGATCATGAAAGGAAAGGTCTCTTAAAAATAACAAGGAACCAGGAAATAATTCAACAGCTGCAAGATGATGCAAAGAAAAAATAATTTAAGAAAGATAGGTGTCAGTTAAAAAAGCAAGAGTCAACACAAATGACATAAAGAGACTATCTAGAGAACAAATAGCAGAAAACTTCCTACGTGTGGGGAAATGACCTGACATATAGATAAGTGAGCCATATAGAACTCCAACTAGCCACAACCAAAATAAATCTACACCTAGACATATAATAATCAAGACCTCAGAAATTTAGCACAAGACATATAATAATCAAGACCTCAGAAATTCAGCACAAGAGTATTAAAGGATGTTAGAGGAAAGAAACAGATCCCTTATAAAGGAAAACCCATTAGAAACATGGCAGACTTCTCAACACAAAAGTCAAGAAGAGCTTGGAGTGAAGTATTTCAAATCCTGAAATAAAATAACTTCCAACCCAGATTGAGGTACCGTACAAAACTACCTTTCAGAATGAATGGGAAAACAAGGTACTCCCATGACAAAGAATAACTGAAGGAATTAATGACCATCAAACCAACCCTACAAAGAGTATTGAAGTATATTCTAAGGAGAGAAAAATGACCCCAGTCCCAGGAACAGCAGCAGAGTGAGATCACTGAGTGGGGCACACAACTGAATGGAGGAAGAAAATAGGGAGCCAATGGCAAGAAAAAAGCATGGCAGAGATGAACCAGCACATTTTGTCTGTAACCATTAATGTAGATGGCTTTGATTCACCAATAAAAAGAAACAAAGGCAGAGTAGAACAAGAAACAAGATCTATCAATATGAAGTATATAAGAATCATGTTAACTGAAAAGGAAATGCATAGACTAGAATCAAAGGAGAGAAAACAATGCTCCATGTGATAGGGAACCATAAAATAACAGGGGCAGCTTGCCCATCAACCACAGAATGGATAAGAAAGACAGCATTTTTTTTCCTAATTTTATTTAAAGAGGAAAAAACAAAACAAAATAAAACAGAATAAACGGTAGCAACAATACAGTATTCCAAGGAAAAAAGGAAAAGTACAACAACAATAAAACCTAAGAAATTATTACTTGACTAATTACATACTGACTTCTTGGAAATAGTTGTTCAAATTACAAAGTTAAAACATGTAAAGTAGACATTCAAACAGTGAGACTGTTAACAGTTCTGCTCCACAATCTGACAAAAACAACAATAT